>VMDR010017171.1:0-20375 GCA_007922815.1 Macrotus californicus | reverse complement strand
TCTTTCTAAGACACTGAATTTTAAATCATCCTGCACATTCCTGTCATAATTATATTTCTAAAGCAAGTATTATACTATGCAATTCTCTTTCTTGTGAACCATCAATAGCTCCCGGTTACCTTCTAAATAAAGACCATAATCTTTTCATGATAGACTGAACTCTCCATAAACAGCCTCACCCCGTTTTTTCTTAGTTTGTAGACCTTTATTCAGTTGAGTGTTACAGACATCTCTGCTTTCTTTCATGGCAAATCTTCATCCTGACATCTTTTCCTCCTTTCCTGAATTCTACCTGTTCTTCAGGGCACTGCCGAGCTCCACCTCTCCAACCCAAGTTTCACTAATCGCCAACACATAATGGACGCCTCCTTTGTCCCGTCTAGATTTCACCTGCTTGCATTTCTGTGGTGGTGTTCTTTTCCTGCTTTGTTAATTATTTGCCTCACCACTGCTTTTTTTGTGCTTAATCCACTCAACAACATTTCTAAGGGTGGTGGCTTAGTTGACATGGGGATCTGTGCTAAGGAAACAGAGACGAACAGAGCTATTCATTATCCTCATGAAGCACATATTCCAGGCTAGAGATGGTAACTTGCAATAAGTTTCTTTTAAACCCTGATAGAAGTGATATTTCAAAGAGGATTTGAAGAATGAATGTTCCAGCCTATGTAAGAAAATCAGAAAATTCTCTAGAAGGAGGCTGACACTGAGTCCTTAAACAATGGCAAAGTACTCAAGATAAATGAGGGGAAAACATTCTAGATGAAAGGGGCCATGGAGATGAAGACCACAGTGTAATGTTAGGGAAAGCGTGGGTAGACTGTGGATGCTGGAGTGTAGGCCACCAGGCAGGGCAAAGGGAAAGATGCTGTTGGAGAGGCAGACTGGTCTAGATGACAGACCATCTTAGCCAAGACAAAGGGCTTTAGTTTCCACAGAGGAAAATAAGGATATGGGGGCAACTTTCACAGATATAGATGAGAAAGTACCTGACAAGAGGTCACTCGGCAATTCTCGGTTTCCATGTCTACCTTGTCCACAAAAATTTCAAGATTTTGGAGAGGGTGTTTTGTTTATTTCACATTCGTATCACTCCTGAAAGTTTAATGCAATGCCCTATGCACAGTAGGTACTTAATGACATTTTTATTTTATAAATAAAATTCTAAAGTTATCATATTTAAGTTGTATGCTCACTAGATCTGCTGTTATGATATTTTAATATTGCAGTGAAGATGGGAAGACAGTGTTCATGGAAAGGTGACTTTGATTCATCTTCTGCCACGGACCTTGTGTCAGAGAGTCTGGGCTGGCTCTCTTTAGTGACCAAGGTTTTAGACCCTGAGGTGACACTCTGTTCTGCTACACAGCTTCCAAGATGACATGCCTGTTGAGGAAGTGGGTTTTCTGGGCATCTTTCTCTATACTGTCTACTTAGATGAGGAGAAACTGAACGGGTCTGCAATAATAACCGCTCTTCCTGAATGGGCTGCCTCCAAACCAGATTTAGATGTGAGGATGAGGTCTTATAAGGGAGTTGTTCTTCCTCTTGTTGTTGTTTTGTTTATGATTCCCTATCCATATGTTAAAGGGTTTAACATCTTTTGTTATAGACTCTTCAGATGCACTAGCCCAGGCCAGGACTCTTGTTGGATAGTAGTCTGTATTTATTTCCTGTCATAATTAGGATCAGGGCTTCAGATGCCTTTTGGAAGGAAACCCACACCTTCTTAAACCAGATACTTTTAGATCTGTTGAAAGAGATGAGAGAGGGGCAGCAACTGGTCCAAGAACCCACTCCTCCTTCACAGAACTGCTGACAGGAAAGGGACCTTTAAGGGCAATGCTGAAATTGTGTTAGGAATTGTGCCTTGGTGAGGTCTTTGCTGAGTGGCAAATTTTTCCTACTTCCTTCTCACCCAGCTGCTTTCCCTGTGTTAGTGGTGCTGACAGGAAACACAGGATACTTGCAGGTGGAAGGAAAGACCATTTTCCAAATAAGAAAGATACGACCTTAACATGAGGGCAGGTCAGACATATTTCAACAAAGTGCATGAGAGTGAGATCAATAATGACGTCATGCGATCGAGGTGCTAAACCTGGAGGAGCTCTTGCTAATGGTTTCCGAAAGCCCTGATATCCGAAGTCTTCGCTGACATCAGGCAGTTTGGCACAGGGGAAGCTGAAAGAATAGCCCTGTAAAGAGATCATGTCACCGTGCTTTCCTAGGTCCTGTCCCTTCCTGCTCGTATTTGTCTGCTTTATGGGCAATGTCTGTACTTCCTCCTGGTCACCCTTGGGTGAAAATTGCTTTTATGAGAGTTTCAGAATTCCAACTGGGTCCAAAGAGCAAATTTTGTAGTTTACTTTGCCTAACGAAATTGGCAACCAGGGAGAAGTGCACACTTTTCTTCACATCACTTCGTCACTTGGATTATAAAATCTTTGTGGAGAAGTGATGAATGTGGTCGAAAATACACAACTGTTTCAGGTGTGAAGGACGCTGACAGCTTCAAAAACATGGCTTTCCCTGATTTGCTTGGCAAATCTGATTTGCAAAGAAAGCAAAGAGCAGGAAATATCCAAGTGACATTTTGGTGATCACTACTAAGCACAGCCACCTCAATTACGTGGTTGTGCTCACTGCAGAGCTCCGACCAACAGCCTCACGGAAGTGTCACCTGCATAAAAACTTCCCCAGCCTGTGTGGTGACTGGACTAGGGAGATTCATAAAAGGAAGAGACGTTTACTTCTTGGCTTATTGTTGGTGAGGAAATGTTGCACGGTGGGGAGGTTTTAATAGATTCAGTGTTGTTGGGCTTTGGTACTTGGAGTGGTGGGATCATTGACAAATGACTGAAGCCCATTGAGACTCCATTTCTATGTAAATGAAATGCACAATAAAAATCTACTTTACGGGAAAATTGTGATGCTGCATGAAAAAATACAGGTTAAGCGGTTAATGCATTGCTTGGTGTTTGGTAATGGGTACCTGTTATTCCTTTTTTTAGCAATTCCTTTCACATTACTAAATAACACCAGCGTGCACTAAAACTACATATAATGTTTTTTTACTTAAAGAAACAAAAAATTCTTTGTATAATTAATATTATCCTTGTAAGAAGGATCAAGTAAACGTGACTTTCTCAGTTGTTATTATTGGTCATTTTTTAAAAAAATTTCATTCTGGAATGTCCAGCTCCTTTTAATGATGGTTGACATATAATATTATATTCGTTTCAGGTGTACAATACAGTGATCTGATATTTCTATACCTCACAAAGTGATCACCATGAAAAGCCCAGTGTCCATGTGTCACTATACCAGGTTATTGTGATGTCATTGTCTGCATTTCCTATGCTGTACTTGATATAATCCACACGACCTATTTGTAAGTTTGCGCCTCTTTGTCTCTTTTACTTTTTTGCCCACCCCCCACTGCCTAACCCTCTGGCAACTGTTTTTCTGCATCTACGAGTGTGTTTTGTTTGTTCATTTGTTTAGTTTTTTAGATTCCACATTTAAGTGAAATGAAACAGTATTTGTCTTTCTGTGACTTATTTCACTTAGCATAATACCCTCTCCAGGTCTGTCTATGTTGTCACTAATGGCAAGATCTCATTTTTTTTTCCATGGCTGAGTAATATTCCAGTGTGTGTGTATGTGTGTGTGTGTGTGTGTGTGTGTGTAAATCCAATCACCTACTGATGAGCGCCTAGTTGCATTCATGTCATGACTTTGGTAAATAATACTGCAATGAACACAGGGATGCACGTGTCTTTTTATCAGTCATTATTTAAAAAAAATCTTTTCCCAGCTTAATACATGAAAAATGTATCACCATTTTTTCAGATTCATTTGTTTACTCAACAAATATTCATTGAGCACATTCCAAGAGAACGTGTGCCAGTGCCAGGCACTATTCAAGGTGAGGAGGACCCTGCAATAACTAAAGCAAAGCCCTGGCTCTCATAGAGCCTACAGTCCAGGGCATGTGGATGCAGAGGGGAGAAAGCCTGACTATAAAGGAGTGACATGTGGCTTGACATGCAGTGACGAGAGCCCTGGCAAACAATGATGCAGGGTGAGGGACAGAGGCACCACAGAGGCAGAGATGCTACTATTTGTATAGGGTGGTCAGGATGTCATCCGAGCAGCCAGATGTCATCTGAGCCAGATATGTTAAGAAAGTTTGATTCATATGTGCACAGTATAAGCTATATCAAGTGGCCGGAGTTGAGGTGACCTTTTAACCTGCAATATGGCTTTCAGTGGTGAGAAATTAGAGTTAGGAAATCAGCCATTGCCATCCTTTTGTTCATTTCTCAGGCCCCAACTTCACCACATGTCAAGAGCTAACACCATGCGGCCGTCAGAGGATGAGAAACCCCTGCATTTTCTGTGAGTCACAGTGGGTAAAATTCCAAGTGTCTATATTTGTCTAGGGTGGAATAAACAGTCTTTTCTAAATATATGCCTTACCACTTCCCATTAACCGGATTCCTAAACACATATTTCTGCTGGGAAAACAGAACACAAAGCCTTTAGCTCATGGAAAGAGCAGCCAACTCCTCTGATACTCTCAGACTTAGAAGTGACACAAAGCTTAAAAGGGAGAACTAACATACTTGGTGGCAGAATAAAGATTTAAAAGACCTTGTTATGCTGGCGCTACAACAAAATCAACAAGACAAAATCTGGAAAGATATGCATAAACTCCAACATTAAGGTTTTTAAAAACCCACGGTACAAGTTTGGAATTAGAGTGGTTTTGACAAAATCAAGTCTCCTAAAATAAGCACAGAACTTTGTCTCAAAACCTTATACATGAGTTATTGGATGATCATGATTTGCATATACTTCAAATATAGTACTTATATAACCTCATGATTGCTTAAGAGGATTTTTTTTTTTAGTTTGTGTTAGGTTGTGAGCTTCTTGAAGCAAAGACTCTGATTTCCTTGCCTTTCTTTCCCAGGCCCAAGAACAATTTTTGTCATACAATATTTTGATCCATATAATCATCAACTGTAATACAATAGTTATTATAATAAGGATGCATATGATACACATAAGGTGAGGAATGTCACCTTATATTCTGCAGAGCTTTGGAGGCATTGGCAGTGTTGTATTCACATTTGGGTACCACATTGGAGAGTATCCATTGGAATATGAGTACAAAGAGCTGAAAGGCTTTAAACCTACATCACATAAGAAATTATCACATAAAATGGACTATTTCTAATCTTGGAAAGGGAAGGTTTGGGAAAATAATAGCCGTGTTCAAATACATGAAGAGTTTTCATACAAAAAACAATTAGGTCTAGCTTCAGAAAAAAAGAACCAGAGTCAATGAATAAAATACAGAAAGGCCGCCCTGGGCAGTGTGGCTTAGTTAGTTGGAGTGTCATCCCATGACCCAAAGTTTGCAGGTTTAATTCCTGATCAGGGCACACACGTGGAATGTGGGTTCAATCCTCAGTCCGGGTGCCTATGAGAAGCAACCAATTGATGCTTCCCTCCTGCATCTGATATTTTTCTCTCTCCATTACGGGAGCCTATGAGAAGCAACCAATTGATGCTTCCCTCCTGCATCTGATATTTTTCTCTCTCCATTCCACACTCTCTAAAATCAATGAAAAAAAAGTCCTCTGGTGAGGATAAAAGAAAATTACAGAAGAGTAGATTTTAGCTCAAAATAAAAAATCTAAAATTAAATGGTTCCATCAAAAACAATGAGATTCCCATCACTTGGAGTGTTCAAGTTGGAAGATCAACATCTTCCCGGAAATGGGAAATTGGGGTCAAGGGGTCCTAATGTTCTACCCAACGTTCACCTGTTGGTATCAAGATTTTTTTATTTTCCAGTAGTAAGAAACGTCCTTCTAAGACAATCGCATCTTAGAGAGAAGGGCTGTCACTTCTCGGGCCATTTTTTTTTCCATGTGAGCTCTTTTCTCTTGCCCTAACTGTACCATTCTGCTGAGCAATATTCTTGCTCAAGGTTCTGGTGTTGATTTTAGGGAATGTGGTGGTGATCTCTGTGGACTTCTAGGTAATCTAAGTGGTTGATATGTCACGCTGCTCACAATTTCCCAAGACGCTTGGTGTCACAGTGCAATCCCCATCATGCCAAGAGACTCTGTGAATCCGTGCTGTCTATAGATAAGCTTCTTTGTCACAGATTATAATTTCTAATAAAGAAAACAACGTCATTTTGGCACTTGTTAATGTCTTATTGCTCAAGCATGGAATTATCCATTCATTTGTTCAACAAAAAACCATTTAATAACATTTTTTGAGCCCAAGTATGTGTGCTTTATGATACATTTCCAAACAAGATGCCTCTGCCCCACTAGTCAATGGCTACATTAACTAGTTCAGAATATGCATAAGAGCTTCTCAGACCAATCTCTCAGTAATAGTATTTCCAGTTGTTTGGAAGAAATGTTGGCTAAAACTAATTATACAAAAAAAAATTTACTTCAATATGTAAATAAAAACAGTGACTTGCTGTGAATTTTAAGAATAATATTAAGCTGACCTCACCCTAAATGTTGTCCACATTTGGCCACCATGCTCACCCACATTGCTCCTGGGATGCTTTTGAGCCAACACCACCACCTCACCTGACTGAACATCCAGGAATGCAGAGGGGATAGGAAATTAAACACATTGATTAGACACAGACTGATCAAGCTCACTTGAACTTTCTGATTTTGATATCAAAATATTGATAGTAATGGTGAGGAAAACAGATTTGCACTATCAATTTTTCATGCTATAATTTAGTTCCAATCAAACAGATAAATAAATTCTAATTCATTTAAAACACAGTTCTCTTCAAGTGCCAGAGATATTGAAGTTAATTTCCTAACAAAAGTCAGAAGCAGCAACAACAGAAAAGAAAAAAAAAACATCATTTTGTTGGTTTCAAATGAAAGAGCTCAGAATGTTTGCCTATGCTGGGTAAAATACACCCAAACATTACCTTCACTAATTAGAAGCTTAAGCCTGCATTTAAAGATATCCCCAACTACAAATTTATCCCAGGAGTTAAAGCAGGGAGGTTTTAAATTTTTTAATTATTTTTTAAGCGATTTTCACCAGATGCTTTATGCCTCTGTTTAATGTGTTGTGCCTGGGAACTCCATATGAAGCCAGGTTAGCTCTGCCCACATACCGCTCTCCATGGGTTAGCGGCATAATCCACCCTCTGATGACTGAGAAGGCAGAACATTTACAATGTATAATCAGACACTGATGCTCACAGCAATGACTACTGTGCATTGAGAACTCAGTCTTAATAAAGTCAACTGCCCCTCTCTGATTAGTGTTCCCGTTAGTGAAATCATTCTCTCTACATTGAAATAAAAACATCATCCATCCTGGTGATAACCGGACTTGAACATAATGTGAGGTTGGCCTCTCTGCCTAGACTGTGTTTTCACTTGGAAAGTAAAAATTCTCATCTTGAGGTGCTGGGAGGGAAAATTGAAGCATGAAGAAGGATAAAACCTGGGCTGTGAAATGTCTGGCAACATGGTCTGGGGAAGCACACAAGATGAGAGTCAGTCCCCAATTCCCGGTATCATCCAGACAGCATCTCTCCAGACAGGCTGACAGGCTGATGAACTGGGACCACCAGTCAACATCACTCCTTCTGCCCTGAGAGTCACTGCTGGCCATAAGACCCAGAACAGCCACCTATATTTAAAGGCAGCAAGCAGTCACCGTCAGGGGAAGTCATCTGTAGCCCAGAGTAGAATAGAATTCGAATGGGGAGGGAACCATTCCATAAGGTGACCCCATGTTTTACTTGAATCAATGAAGTTAACTGCCTAACAAAAGCCAGAAGAAGCAACAACAGAGAAGAAAAAAAAATTCATTACGGGATCAAGGAGACTAGGAGGGGTACCAGTTAGTTGATTACGTCAGTTGTATTGATCTTTGGAAACATGTCAACAATATGTTCCTGGATCATATAATCTGAACTGCCTCCCAAAGTCCTCTTCTATGATATTTTTTGCCCTTTCTAGAATAGCTTGACATTATGTCATTGAGTTATAATGAGGAATATTGTACAATCTTATAAATATCTTAATACATTTATTACATGAATGTTCTTGGAGAAATTTAACATTATCACATAGAGTCTTCTACATAGATACCTCTCAGGAATTAATGTGAACAAAATCGCCTGAGGTCTTCATGAAAGTGCATGGTCTGGTCTAGTGAGTGAGAATGGGACATAAGTTTTGCATTTATAGTAAACTCCCAGTGATGTCAATGTTGCTGGTCTGTGGACCACATTTTCTGTAGCAAGTTCTGTCAATGCCACATGTACTTCGATAAATTCAATAAAAACTTTAAAAAAAAGAAAATCTGTGGTTGCCAGGTAAATGATTTTTTTTTTTTTGGTTATGATGTGCTGTGAGTTGCATTGAGTTGGACTGCTCTTTGATTATTTTTAACATGTATTGGGCAATTTCTCATAATGTAGTATAGCAAGGGTATAGGATGCCAAGCAGATTTTTCTCTTTGAGTTGATAGCTAGGTCGCTTATAAACAAAATTGTGTGCCATATAACCAAAGTATGCAGGACCACTTAAATGCCATGTATTTTAGGCACTGACTTCCCCCCTTTATAAGAAAAGAATCTTTAAATTACTAGTAACAAAAACCTAAATTGGCTTAAGAAAAAAATACAGACTGACATTTTTAGGTATTCCAGGGTTAGACCTTTTCCTCTAGCGTGGGTGGGTAGAAGGACTCAAATAGTGACATCTGGCTTGGCCTCACCTGCTCAGTCTCTCAGTTCTGTTTGCTTTCAGTTTTCACCCTTAGGCAATTTTCTCTCCATCCCGATGGTTCTTTGTAGCTCCAGGATTATGGGCTATCTGCTTAGCAGCTCCAACATAAAAGGAATTTCTTCACCCAGAAATTGAATTTCATCAGACTTGCTTTGGCTGTAGGAATAGAAAGCTCTGGCTAGCTAAACCTAGCTCTCATGTCCCCTCTGGACCTGGGTTGACTCTGACAAACCCACCTTGGCTGAGAGCTGGCTAGGGAGTATTCTTCAAGAGAAAATTGGGAGGCTACCTCAGAAAAAGTAAGAATGCTCAGTCCTTCCAGGATGTCTTTTTCTCAGAAAGATGGTCCCTTCCCCACCCTGTTGTTATCAGCATTGGCTTGAGACTTGCTTTGGCAAATGACACTTGAGCAGAAGTAATATGTATCATTTCTAAGTGGAAGTTTTAAGAACCTGGGCAAGCTCTGCCATGTCTCTTATCCCAGGGTGATGTCCCAGATAAGAGCAGCTCCACCCATGTGGGTTCTGGAGTAAAGATGACAGAGATAAGAGTCAGAGCTAACACATAGAGACACAGAATGTGAGCAAGATACAAGCCTTGTTGTTGTGAGCCATTGGGTACTGGGTTTATCAAAGCAATTCTTAGCCCAAACTGACTGACAGACTAGGCAAAAATTATAGCTGTTACAAGGGTCCACTCATTTCACTCTGACAGGCACATCAATTCTTCTTTTCAAACATACAATTTCAAGAATGCCCACACCAAATTTAATGTGCATAATAATTGTATGTCTAAAACCCATTCACTTCCTTTCCAAGGAAGGGAATTATAATGTCTTGTCCAATTACTGCCTGCAGATCCAAGGTCAAGGTCTTTTAGGGGATAGCAATGTGCCTAGGTCAAGTCCAGATTAGCTTTTACTGGTAAAGCAACCCATGGTTAGGTGGCATGTTTAAATGTCTTCTCCCATCCCCAACCCATGTAATAGAGAGTTGTAGAGCCCAATGCATATAACACAGAGTTGTGGAGGTAAAACACTTACAAAACAAAACACAAGCAATTACTCTTCCTCTTTTGAAAAGGAGCCAAAGGAAGCAGCAGAATGTTAGCATGGCCATAGCCAATAATAATTGGAGCCCCTCCAGAAGAATAAGCTTCTTGGTCAACCAACTTGTCTTTTCCCATTCTCTGCTCTGCTAGGTTCTTCCTCATTTATTCATCTCCACTGTCACCTCCGAGATGGCATTGGGTAGGGTTCTCCATCTGGGGCTGGTATTGGGCTCACCTGGGCCTCTATCAGAATGGCAAAGCTTAAGAGTAAAGTGAAGAGGCCAATGCTACCTGTGTCTTGTCTTCAGGCTTCATTTTAGTCTTGGCTTTTCTATGAGAAAAACCTTTACCAGAAAGTGCTTGGGTGTTTCCCTGAAGTCCCATCTTATCCTCCAGTTTATTTCTTATGGTCCTGCTTTGCCGTCAAGGACCTAGCTCAGACCACGCAGCCCAGCTTGGTGCCCTCCACATCTCTACTCCCTCAGCTATCACAGATTTCTAGCCCCGGACCAGAAAAAGGGCTATTCGAGAGACAAAAGGAAACAAAACCAAAATATTTTTTAAATTATTGCTTAAGTAGTAACTAAAATCAAGCTTGCCTCTTTTTATAAAACCTTCAAGAATTAGTCAACATATTCCAAAATCCTGTTATTTTTCTACTAATCTTCTGCCCAGAGAGCCCATAGGCTGATTGCCAAGGCGTGGAGATGGACGCCACCCAACCTTTTTGGTGCTAAGTCATGGGGTTTCCAAGTCACTTCAGTTCAGATGGTGACACAGCTGAGACTCTGCGATTCACAATACCTCACTCCTAAGAACCTTTTAAAAATCAGGTTAGGGTTCTTTTGTTGAAAACCAGAAAAGCCTACTCTGGCTGATTCAAGAAGAGAAATTTTTTTGAAAAAGTCCAGATCGGCTCACAAAAATGAAGAAAAAGTCAAACAACCAAACTTTGGGTAGGATGAGATCCAGGGAGTTCTAAGACTCTATAAGCAGATAAACTAGTGGCATTGACTTGGGGGAGAGATTTATTTCATAGGCAAGGAATGTCCAGCTCGACCCTGATGTTGTCATTTTCATTTTATCCTACTTTATTCTGCATGGCTTTTTAAGCTTCCAAAAATCCTTTGGGAACAAGATGCAGACCAAAAAGTAGCACCTGACCTCCACATCTAATGAAGGCAGCTACCGTTGTGTTCTTTCTCGAGATTGCAAAAACTCATGGTCTCTCCTTCGGATTCCCAAGGACACAATGGGTATGTCCTGTCAAAATCAGTCCATCCCCGGCCCAACCCAGTGCTTTCCTGACCCTCCCACTATTAACTACTGTTTTCTTCCCCTAACCCTGCCTTCCACTTGGTTCTCCTTCATCTCATCTTCTAGCTTGGTTTAAATGACACCAGCAATACTCCCAAACACCTTTGGTAGAAACTTTGAGATAATATTTATTGCTCCCCCCATTTCAACATCTACCCCACTCTCATTCTACCCCCTGTAAATCCTCCAGTGCTCATTCTATCTCCAAATGATCTTTGAAGACTTTTTCTCCCTTCTATGGTCTCATTGCTCTTGTCTTACTCCAGGCACCCTGTACTTTTTCTTGAGAATTATTTCTTATTTATTTTGGAATTTCCCATGATCCCACAGTGTACAGCACATGGTACATCCTAGTTAAATAGATGAGTAAATAGAATTTGTAAATTCTGTAAGGCCAATAATTATATCTGTCTTGCGGACTATTATGTACTTAATACTTAACAATGCCTGGCACCTGGCATGTCTGCAATAAGTATTTGAGAATCATTGAGAATGAATGAATATATAAGTAAATTACTTTTACAGGTTTTCACAGCATCTAAAAAATCACATTGTGTCTACCTGTAACATCTCTTCAGTCCCCAAATGAATGTGGGTAGAGAAAAAGAGGTTATGGAAGTCTCTTATGCAAATGGAAGTATCTTTTAAATTAGCCAAATGACATTTGTGTACACACATTTAAGAGAGAAAGAGACAGAGAGCTTGCCTCAAAAAAAAACAAAGACTGAAAGTCTCATGTAGCTGTTCTCTTCCCTGAGATTTCTGGAGTTTTTACCTGGACCACAGGGGGTCTTTTTGCAAGGGAAATAATTTGGTAGGATGGGTACAGGCAGAACAGCTGTGACAGACACTCCTGCCCTTGGCTTTTCTCTTGGTGGTGCTTCTATTCCACATACTCTCAGCAATCTGCAGTCCAACAAACCCACAATACAATTTCAGAGAAGAGGTAGGAACATGCAGTACTAAGTACATTCAATCATTATCCTTTAGGCTGAACCTCCTCTGAGTTAATTAAATTCCAATAAGTATCTTTCTATTTCCTAGGACTTGGAGGAGGAGTCCAACACACTTGAGAAGTCTCCAAACAGCCATTAGATGTTAATAACTAAGCCCTGTTCCAACCTCTGCTGTTTTCAAATGAGAGGACCAGAGGCATAAAGCTCCATAGGGCATTACTAACTTCCTGAGGCACTCAGCTGCTGAAAATGAATTCCTCAAATAATAGAGTTTCCTTTTCCAAAATTTAGCTGGATCAGATATTTTTAGTTTAAAGGTCCTAAAGAGACTTTGCAGGAACATGCACAGCAAGGGGGATTTCTGCACAATAAATCACTGGAGGTGTGCCACCCTACTGCTGGAAATTTGAATAAATAACTTTGTTGATTTACAGCAGATGTTTCTTTACTTAGTTGTAGCCCACCAAAGCACATGTTAGGCAGTGAACGTCACGAGACTCAGGACCATTTCTGTCTTGTTCAGTGCTATCTAAATAGAAGTTCACCATGCCTGGCAGAGTAGGTGTTCAACAAAGTTTTTGAGTGGATAGATGAAAGTCCTATCTAAATACAGTGCATTCTTCTTGGTTCAATTCTGTGGCAAGGCAGGCAATAAATAGTGTTTTGGTCTTCAGACACACGGAATAGGAAGAACAGGGAAGAGAAAGAACATATTTTGATGGGAAGATGCTTTTGCTTATTAAATTCTTTGATGGGACAACAAAGAATCAACTAGAAGCTTGGGGAAGGTCTTATGCATACAATGATGCTCCTTGAAGATTGATTGTCCATATGCCAGGTGTTTTTACATATATTTCTTAATCCTTATTTATATTACATCTGTCTATTCTCGGTCCCTAACCCAGTACCTAGAAGTTGAGCTTAAAAAATGTTCATTGCATGAATGTTTTGGTCAAATTGACTAAAAATCCTGAGAATGTTTACTCATAAATGTGCTCAGAACTTCCTTCTAACTTACGAATCGAACTATTTTTATCTTCAGTCCTGTCCATGACCAAAGGTTTTATTACCAAGAAAACCTAACAAACATGATGGCAAAATCAATACTTGTGATATGTGGCAGTTTCTCCGTCACTAAAATGATAGCTATAGTAACACCTAACTTGTTTTATAGGCTAAATAATTTCATATACATAAAGCACATAAAGCACATAAAGTTCCATGGAACTCAAGGCTTTAACAAATGTTATATATTGTTACATTTGTTGTTATGTGTCATAGTCTCAATTTCTCATATCTCTGGAGATCATACTTGGCCAAATGGAAGTGTTAATCTATAATGACAATTTACTGTAGAAAATTAAACAGAAGTAAACGGAATGGGAACCTACTGTTGGAGTGGGTGTGGGCTGGGTGGAGGCAGGCAAAGGAGGAAAAATTGGGACAACTATAATAGCATAAACAATAAAATATTAAAAAGAAAGAAAATCGAGTAATTACTCCAAAAAAAAAATAAACAGGATGTTTGGATTTTTTTTTCCCCTCTAACACATCGGTATTTTTACAGAGAATATCTAGAGAAAATCTTTCTATCTAAAGCAAGAAATAGAGCCTTACATTGGTAATTGACATTTCTGAGCAGAAAGATACAAAAACACCATGGCAGGTCTGCTCCAGGCTGCCTTATGTCTCTGAAGGTGTGAAGGTGAGCCTGTGCTCAGTCCCCATCCAGAGGCAGTGCAGTTCTCCACTTTGCTGCCATGACTTCCCTCCCATCACCCATTCTTTCTCCTCTCCATTCAGTTGTTCTCCCAGTACAGTCCTACTCAATAGTCAACACTTCATCGGTGAGATCTGATGGCGAGAGCGGAACGAGTTGCCTCAGTGAGTACGTATCCCCAGCATTCATTCTGTGACTCTCCTGGTGTTCTCTGGATACTCAGCTGGCAATGCACTCGAGCAGAAGTGAGGGTTCCCTAGCACAGTGGCTCTCACGATGCCACCAGGGGATCCAACAGGGCATCAGGGGTTCTCTGCAAGACTCTTTTGTAATTTTGTGCTTTAATTTTGAAAATTACTATGAAATGAATATGAGCATTTTCTGAATCATCTAGATGACCACCTTATGACTGTGTGTTGTCACGAAATTTCAGGACCCAAAATAGGTATTGTTGACTATTATCACTGTTGTGCTAAGTGATCACCTAAAATATCAAAATTAATGTGTATTGTTATATTTCTCCAACTGGCATCAGCAGATCCCTTCAGGTTTTCCTGAGACTCTGCAAGTTCTTAAATTTCACAAACAAAAAGATAGAATAATAAGGCTTTTGAAGAATAAACTGACAGTACCCAGAGTGGGGGGGTGGGAGATAATGGGGGAAAGAAGGGAAAGGGTTGTCAAGGAACATGTATAAAGGACCCACAGACAAAGCCAAAGGGGGGTAGGATTGAGAGTGGGAAATGGGACTGGGTGGGGCAGGGGAAGTGGTGGTGGGAAAATGGAGACAACTGTATTTGAACAACAATAAAAACATGATTAAAAAATAAGGCTTTGGAAGGGGACCAGAGTGAATATTTTTTTCCAATGGAAGGTAGAATTTAGGTGCAGAGAACTCCAAAGGCTCAAATTTATGAGAAGAATCTTCATCTTCATCAACAAATGAATGGAGTACTAATTACACATGAGTATGCATTCAGCTGACAATCCAGAGGCAAATACAACTTAGCCACTGCCCTCAGAGATTTGACAATCAACAGTAACAGGGTCATATACCAAGTAGGGCCTAGTCTTTAAGTGATGGAATAGAGGCAGTACAGAGTGCAGTGGATGAAATCAAAGTAACACAAACATCTGCCTAAACAAGAGTTGGAAAAAGCTTCGGAGAGAAGATGGCATTTGAGTTGGGTTTAGTGGACATTTATGAGACTGAACGAAGAGGGTGGAGGTGAGAATGAAGAAGAGGCTATTCCTGTGAAGGAAATAGCCAAGAAACTGAGAAGACAAAACACCTGTGTCTGTAGGAGCTGACAGCATCAGTGTGGCCTGGGCCTCAGTTTCGGGAAGAGAAAGGCAAGGACTGCAACTGAAAGTGTACATTGGGACAAATTTGGAAAGATCTCCTAAGCCCTGTTAAGCAGTTTGATCTTTATCTTATTGGCAATACAAAGCAAACAGGAGTTTTAAAGCAAGCTGAAAGAGGATAAATATTTTCCCAGGAAATAATAATCTGTCAATAGTGTGGAAGATGAATTATTAGAAGGTAGGAGAAACTGCTTGGTTAGAAGGTCCAACCCAAGGCAAAACTAATGAGAATCTTTGATTCAGATCTGATGGCGGAGTTGGAACAGGCAAGACTAATGGAAGACTAATTGTACATGGAAGAAAATGAAACTGGATGATATAGATTCTAGTGCAGAGCCTGGGTAGATATTGAGGGAAATGGCCACGAGAAATAGGAGATTCAACCAAGTTTCTTTGAGCTGCCGGTAGGATGTGATCAGGAGGAAGTAAGTCTCATTTTGGAAACGTTGAGTGCGAAGTTCTTTGGTTAGTTGTGAAAGGTCCTGCCTTCCTTTCCTGCTATGGCCCTTTCCTCCCATCTCATTAACTCTTCCACTCTTTCCATTTTAGTTCAAGCCCCCAAATCCCCAACTAATCCGCTTTCTCAAAGACCAGCAAAATATTCCAATCACTAAAACCAGCATTCCCTTCTCACTCTTCAATCCGCTTGGTTTTTTCTCAAAGTTGAAGGTATATGCAGCTCTGTAGCTAAGGTGACCACATAAATTATTGTCTAAATGGATATTTCGGAATGTGGAAAGGGCATTATGAATCATTATCTTCGGACTGCCCAGGAACAAGCAGAATGTTTTTGGTCTCCAGGGAATTAGGAATATGCCAGGTCTGGAAGCCATCCCAGAACAGGCAAGTAAATACTGAGAAATGGTATGGCCACCCAAAGTTTATTTTGAATAATAGTAGAATAAAGAGCCTGATGTTTCAAGGGCAGAAAAAATTTCCCAGGCTTCATCAACACTGCACATGCACTGGGGTGGGGGTGGGGCTGGGCACAAGCTTCCCTGGGAAGGTCAGAAGAACAATGGCAAGGGGCCAGCAGGATGATTTTCAGGCAACCAGGCTAAAGTTAGTTAAAGGATGAAACATGAAATACCAAGGACAACCTAACTGCCAATTTTGCCCAGAGTTACCCTAGAAAAGACAAGTCCGACAAAGACAAATAATAGCACTTGTATTCACAAATAGTTGAAGTATATACACTGGAGTTCTAAATGGGTAAGGAGGAAGTGCTGGACTCCAATTATTTCACTTTTTAAAAAAGAACTATGCAACAATAGGGGGAAAATAAACAACGATGAGATTATTATGTTAAATATCTCTTGATTTTTGAGACCAAGAGGCAGGTTATCACCATAGTAGACTGAGGTCATGAATATTTTTATTCCTTATTTTTACATATCTTCATGAGAAAGGTAAATACCTGCCTTATAAGATGTTATTAATAAAAACTTGTGTATTAGCTTTTAAAAGAAGTGTGTGTGCAGAACATAAGGATTAAAATATCTATTGGTAGATTTGTACTGCAGTATGCTAGTCCTACAATTTTTACTTGTCCTAACGTTTGACAGTCAGGGAGTTTGTTGTGGCTTTCCCATTTGCTGTGTTTAAAGACCAGGCTTCTGCAGAGAATACTGATGTTTTAAAGCATCTCTAAAGTTATAGACCATCTGAAGGGGGTCTCAGACTGGAGCTAAGAGCCACTTCATTATCATTTTTTTTAAAAAGCAACATAAACTTTTGACTTTGCAAAGTACATTTTGCTAAAATACTAATTATGTTGCCATATGTTGTTTTTGTGCCTTGATTTTAGTAGAAAATGTTTTCTTAAGAAGTAATAGTGGTTCGTTATGTAATTGTTTTTCTGTAACTACAGAGCCCAAAACTGTATTTTCTGTTTTAGCAATTGATAGAAGTTAAAGCCAAAGTCATTCCTTGAAATAATCTGTTTAATCACATCCTACGCTCCTACCTGTAATTTATAATTTGATCTGGCTATTTAACCTCTTAAAAGTGCTATTGATATTTTCAGAGCCACAAAGAAGTTGGCTTCTCCTTCTATTCAATGAAGGAAACAAGAAAAATAGACATATCAGATGAGGTCTTGAAGTTCATTGGAGAACAAAAGAAATCCCAGAATATAACTTTAACAACTAGTTCTGTTTGGGTGAATTTTCAGCAGCTACAGAGGGGAAAAATGTAAAGCCCCATTAAGGAGCAAGTTTACCTATGTGTTCTGAATCTCCTTGGCTGGCGGCTTCATAAGCTTATTGAAGTATATATAGCACATGAAAGGCCTAAGGCCTTAATTAGAGTAAATGATATGGTAGCTTGGGATCCAGACAAAATAAAATGTCTGCTGAATATGATAAAAACAAAAAAATAGAGAAAGGACTATGATTTAGGGACATGCTTGATTTTATTTATTTATTTATTTATTTATTTATTTATTTATTTATTTATTTATTTATAAGAGTTTCCACTTTTGGTCTAAAATAAAAGGAAGCAGATGACCAATGCAATAAGCAAGAAAGGAGGAGGGGAGGGACGGGTCCCTCGGCTGAGGTGATGGAAGCAGGATACACCGGGGCTCAAGAGGGTGTCAGTCGAGCAAACCAAACTCATCTTTCATGTACATCTGTGAAGATTATGAAATATCATTCAATTGCTATAAACTCTTACTTATTTTATTGAGGCAAAATTCATGAGCATTCAAAAAGTTTTGTGATAAGCCAGATATCTCTGGAGGCCTGAAGAGTGAGAAAAGTTAAGTATTTTTCTTTCACTATTAAGAAAAGAGAAGGTTAAATAAATTAGTGACAGAAATCATTCTCCATTTACTGCAAAAGATATAATGTACTTAAATCTAAATATTTGTTTAACTGTATTCTATGTCCCCTCCACTTGAATATGGCAAATGATTTGAATGCAATGCACGACAAAGATTCTCAGAACTGGCTATTCCAGCCAAGGGAAATCTAGCTGGTGGATCCTTCTCTTCAGAAGCCAAGGTTTATTCTTGTTGGACAAATTGTAGACATAGAGCTAGGAAGGAAAACAGCGAGCCCCCATAAACTCTAATTCTGAAAATCCAATCCAAAACGAATGGGGGCCACCGAAGAGGTAAAGGAAACATGCTGGGAAAAAATTCTCCATATTCTCCACATATTTACGTTTTTCAATAGTTTTCTGAGAATTCTGAATTGGTTTCCAGTGGAACTAAAATTTGGAAGATTAGCTTTTAGTCTACAAATATGTTTTGTGACTCCAACATGCACAAGTAAAATGAATTTTCCTGGATCTACCTCTGGACTGGGATCTCACTGGCAGTGTCTCCTCTTCATCCCCTTCTACCACTGCCGATTTCCAGCCCTGAGGCCTTGGTCCTCTAAACTTCCCCACCACTCAGTTTCCAATAAGCTCATGAGTAATTTTTCTCAGATTCTTCCAACGACTGGGGCAATTTCTGTGCCAGAAAACACAAAGCGCCTCAGAAGTTCAGTTGGCCTCTGAAACTGGTGATGGGTCTGACATCAGTGTGAAGAACGGGGTCCCCTCACACTCTCAGGGTACCAACTCCGGTGAAGGTGGTCTCCCTGATGATCATTGTGCCTCTTCCATCGGAGCAGCGGGGCTCTGAAGGTGCTGGGTGAGACTGCACTGCAGTCTCAGGAGCTCCCGACCCACTGAAGCACTTGGTGTTTCGTGACTCAAAGGTCTTACACCCTCCACACCTGGGCATCTCAGTTTTGTTTGCCTTGCTTTATTCTGTTGTTGTTGGTGTTTCCTGTAGCCTTACTCTGTAAGTTTCACATGTACTAAGGCAAGGGACGACCTGAGAGCTACAGCCTCAGAACTACCTTTTCTCTTAGAAAGGCAGTGTTATTTTTGAACCATATTTTTGGTGCCATTATCTCACTTCCCCGGGCATGCATCAGTTCACAGACCTGCACGTGGCTTTGAGGCCAGTTTGACTTCCGACCATGATTCCTGACAAGATGCAGCAGTGTTTCGTGTGCACGGATAGAAGCACATGTATGAGGCACGCACCATGTTCTTGGACAACGTTCAGTCTACTTGAGAAGATAAGACATATAGCAAATGATAATGACCCAGAAAGCAATGTCTGCCACATGAGTGGCCATGAGAAGTCGTCACACAAATGGGGACTAGCAGATATTGTCGTGCCCCCACGGTGTGGACATGGTGGCTAAGGTCAGGTGTTTGTTCTAAGATGGAGGGTTCTGAGCAGGTGGTTCTGGGGGTGAGGACTCCTGCTCTGTTCTCTCCCACCCCCCTTCCTTTATCTTCCTGATTGAGAATCAGAGCACTCGGGGTTTTTCTGGGCTCCATTTCACTAACAGGAGTGGGTACTTTCCCTGCAAGACAAGCCTAGAGGCTCCTCATACCTTTTCTTTCCATTGTGAGCCCTCCCAAGGCAGCTGGCTTTTGTTTACTGCCCTTCAGGTGTGATAGAGAGAGCTCCTTACCCAGGGACATTGTCCCCTCCTGCATTCACCTGAGACAGGTCCCCTTCTCAGCCAACTGTGCCAGCTGCCCATGCCCCCTGCACAGCTGAACGGAAGTCTGGTCAACACACTTCCCAACCACAGCCCCAGGAGAGAGATGAGGAAGCTTCACCTAGGTAAATATATGAACTACAAAAATAAGAACTTTGGACCAATTTGGAATCTGTAAGTGATTTTGAGCCCCACATTTCAAGGAAAAGAAAAGGCCACTATAGTTTCAACTCTTTGGCCCTTTTTAGCTCAGCTGCCTGTTAATCTCACCATGAGAAGGAAAGCATAAACTCTGGAATGCATAAATAAGAGAATCTCTTGAGGAGAGTGTTCCTCAAAATGTATTTATCTATGAATAAAATGCAGCCTTTTTAAAAAAAGTGATTCCATACAAGAATTATAACTAAACTCAAATGCCCTTAAACATCTAGCAGCTTATTGAAATATTTTTATATTATTTTAGTATCAGTACATTCAAAATGAATGAAATTAAATTTTTTAAAGTTACAAAAGCTGATTTTCTTTTCTTACAACTGAGTACATTTTATGAAGAGTAATTGTCTCAGGTAACAAGGGCTTTATAGAATGTGTTTCAGTTTTGTAATTGCACCTTGGCCTTCAGTATTGGAGAGGGGGTTCA
>VMDR010017170.1:0-20371 GCA_007922815.1 Macrotus californicus | reverse complement strand
TTTACCCCTCTGTCTCCTCCACCCAGTGGTTCCTACTCCCTCTGGCAATCTCCCCACCATTGTTCATGTCCATGGGTCATGTGTATAGGTTTTTTGGCTGCTCCATTTCCTATACTGTATTTTACTTCCCCATGGCTATTCTGTAACTACCTATGTACTTCTTGATCCCTTCAACTCTTCACCCACTCTCCCCCTCCCACCTCCCATCTGGCAACCATCTGGTAACTAATTTCTTTTTCTTGCTGCTTTTAAGAGTTTCTCTTTATCTTTTACCTTTGGCATTTTAATTATGATGTGTCTTGGAATGGGCCTCTTTGCATCCATCATAGTTTGGACTCTCTGTGTATCCTGGACTTGTATGTCTATTTCCTTCACTAAATTAGGGAAGTTTTCTTTCACTATTTTTTCAGATAGATTTTCAATTTCTTGTTCTTTCTTGTCTCCTTTTGGTACCCCTGTGATGCAAATATTGGACCTCTTGAAGTTGTCCCAGAGGCTGTTTATACTATCTTTACTGTTTTTGGACTCTTTCTTCTTCTTACTGTTCTGCATGGTTGGTTTTTTGCTTCCTTATATTCCAAATCATCGATTTGATTCTAAGCTTCCTCCATTCTACTGTTGTTTCCCTGTAAATTGTTCTTTATTTCAATTAGTGTATCCTTTGTTTCTGGTTGGGTCCATTTTATGCTGCTGAGGCCCTCACTAAGTTCCTTGAGCATCTTATAACCAGTGTTCTGAACTCCACATCTGATAGATTGCTCATCTCCATTTCATTTATCTCTTTTTCTGGAGTTTTGATCTGTTCTTTGGTTTGGGCCATGTTTGTTTGTCTCCTTGTTTTGGCAGCCTCCCTGTGTTTGTTTCTATGTATTAGGTAGAACTGCTTTGACTCCATGTGCTGGTAGCATGGCCTAATGTAGTAGGTGTCCTGTAGGGTCCAGTGGCACAGCCTTCCCTTTCACCCAAGCTGGGTAATCGAGGTGCACCCTCATGTGGGCTGAGTACAACCTCCCCTTGTAGTTAAGGCTTCATTATTGTTGGAAGATCAATGGAAGGGATTTACTCAGGCCAGTCAGCAGTAAGGACTGGCTATGACCACTGACCACCAACCTCTGCCATCCATGGAGGATCAGCTGTGCAGGGGCAGAGTGGTGGTATTCCAACATGGTCTGTAGCTGTCTACTGGGTGTGCTGGCCCTAGGGTTCCTAGGTGGTACAGGCCAAGGTCAGCCTCCACCTGTGTTTAGCCCAGGGCACCCTGCTTAAACTATAAAGCAATCTGAGATGGCTGCTACTTATTCTGGGTTTGGAGATTCCTAGGTGAAGCCAAACTGTGAATTTAATCTGGTTGCCACTAGGGCTCCTGAAGCCAGCCATTGCTTGTTTGATAGGACTTAGGAGCCAAGACCAGCCATTCTTATGGAAAAGCAGCTTGGGTGGGCCCATAAGTTGGGTGGGGCAGAGCCTCTGGGGATCTCCAAGGCAGGTCAAACAATGTTAGCCAGGTTGATGGAGTCTCAGATATGGTACCAGCTTACCATCCCTGTTGGGGGGAGGGTTTAGCAAAGGGGCAATGGCCTCTGCTTGCCTTGATGCCAGACACTTCAGTTTCTCCCTGTACCACTGGTGCCTTTCAAGCTGCTACCCTGGTACTGGAGCTCAGAGGGAGTGAGTCTGAGTAGGTGAGTCCTTGTGTGGGTTCTTCAAGAAGAATTGCTTGGGGCTCCAGAAGTTTCTTCCACTGCCTCAATCCCTGCTGGTTTTTGCAGCCAGAAGTTCTGGGGACTTATCACACTGAGCTGGGTTGCCTGGAGTGGATCTGGGACTCCTAATTCCTGAGATATCCCTCCTGAATTTTTATCCACTTGGGTGTGGGACCAGCCCATTCCATGTCTGTGCCCCTCCTACTAGTCTGGATGGATGTGGTTTCTTTAATTCCATAGTTGTCAGACTTCCAGTCAACTTGACTTTGTAGTTGTCAGATTTACATTCAGCTTGATTTCTGACATTCCTCAGTGATGGTGGTTCTGTATTTTAGTTGTAATTTTTATGTAATTGTACAAAGAGGTGAGTCATGTCTATCTACGCCTCCATCTTGACCAGAAGTCTCTGGTCTCAAACATTTAAAACAAGATATATACATAGACATGAATATGTAATGTATATTATAAATAAGTGAAGTTTAGAAAAATGTTAACATATTTCTGCTACATAAAAATAATGTTATGAAACATGATAAACTATGTTCCTGAAATATAAAAGTTGTGGCATCTATGTAACAAGAGAGACAGTTTTCTCGGGCTCCTATGTATCTTTTCAGGTATACTCAGAATTCAAGGCCTGAACCGCTTTGTGCCCAGGCCATCTCTCAGCAAACAATACTGAGGGATGAGGTGATGCCCCAGCACAAAGAGCAGGCTTGTTATAAAAGCAGTGGTTTCTCCAAGCAACTCACTGCCTATGCAGTGCCCTTGTTCCTCTGTGTCACGAATAGACTGATGCTGTGCTGTGAGTAACAATGTTCTTTGTCCCTAACCCAAGAGTCTCATGTCTTTTGTCAAAATCCATGAAGAAGAAAATTGCAAAGGTCTACATATGTCAATATGTATCTCATATTAGTATATACATACAAACAAATATGGCTATTTCCAAATGATAGTGTTACAAGTGATAGTTTCCTTTGTGTTAAGTTCATTTCTTGTATTTCTATAATTAAAATGTATTATCTGCAACCAGAAAAAAGGCAATAAATTCTCTTTTAAGACTGTAAGTAGAGTGATTTCAACTATATAAACTTCATTAAACAAAGCTCACCATTTTCTGCATTTACTCCTCATTCTCCATGCAACCAGTATCATCTCTAGTGGCTGAGGATATTGTAGTAGGTAAGTTGATATGAGTCTGTCTCATGGAACTCACCAGGAACATCCTAAAATCTATGTAAAGGGAAGGGAAACTGACACATAAACAAACAGGGGATGAAACAAGAAATTTGGAAGAGAATATTTGCAAACCACATATCTCACAAAGGGCTAATATCTACAATACATGAGATTTATCTGGAGAAAGTCCAGCCATTGTTAATATAACAAGAATGGTTTGCACGACATCTATGTAACCTGGCAGCCAAAGAGAGTGGACTGGGATGTGCATGTGTGAACAATGACGACTTCACTGTACCAGTCTGTGGGGGCAGTAGATGCCTTTGAGTCAGCATGTGCACTGTGTAGCTATCGCATTCAAAATGACTGAGCGAATAAAGCAACAAATCTGCATCAAATTTCACATTAATCTTGAGCATTCCTCCATGGAAACTATTTGGATGATTCAGAAAGTCACAGCTATGGGCAATGGGTAATTGGCAGCTTCATCAGATGATGTGCCCACTCATGCATCACATCTCATGCAGAGTTTTTTGGTGAAACATCAAGTCACCCAGGTGACTCAGCTTCCTACAGCCCAGATTTGGCACCTTGAGACTTCTGGCTTTTCCCAAAACTAAAATCACCTTTGAAAGGGAAGAGAT
Organism: Macrotus californicus; assembly: GCA_007922815.1. Taxonomy (NCBI): domain Eukaryota; kingdom Metazoa; phylum Chordata; class Mammalia; order Chiroptera; family Phyllostomidae; genus Macrotus; species Macrotus californicus. The sequence goes on along the minus strand of VMDR010017170.1, from coordinate 16,845 downwards.
TTCAGGCTGTCGATGAGATTCAGGAAAATATGATGGGGAAGCAGATGGCGATTGGGAGAACTGTGTGAGGTCTCAAGGTGCCCACTTTGAAGGGGACTGAGGCATCATTGTCCTATGTACAATGTTTTTTGTTATCTTGTATCTTCAATAAATGATTCTGTTTTTTATAGTACATGGCTGGATACCTTCTGGACAGACCTATAAAGAAATTACAAGACTCAACAGTAAAAAAGCAAAGAATTCAATTGGAAAATAGACAAAAAAACAGAGACATATCACCAAATATATACAGATGGCAAATAAGCACATGAAAAGATGTTTGGCATTATTAGCCATTAAAAACATGCAAATTAGAACTACAATGAGGAAGTGGGTCACTCAAATATTGCTGGTGAGCATGTAAAATTGTACAGCCACTCCAGTAAACAGTGGGTCAGTTTCTTAAAATACTACATATGTGACTATATGAACCAGCAATTGCACCCCTGAGCACTTATTCCAGAGAAATGAAAACTTATGTGTATCTAAAACCCTACACATGAATGTTTAAAGCAGCTTTATTTTCATAATGGCCAAAATCCAGATACAACTCAGATGTTCTTCAATAGTTGAATGTTTAAACAAACCTGGTACATCCACATCATAGAACACGACTTGACAATAAAAAATAAACTGTTGATCTACACAGCAACTTGGGTGAATTTCCAAATAACTATACTGAGTGAAAAAGCCAGTCTCAGAAGGTTGTATACTATATGATTCAATTTAGATAACATTCTTGAAGTAAAAAATAATAGAAATGGAGGGCAGATTTGCACTTGCCAGGAGATAAGGATGGGCTGGAGGGAGTGGTTGTGGCCATGAAAGGTCAACAGTGAGGGATCCTTGTGACGACAATGCTCTGTGTTAATGTCAATATGGGTGGAGGTATCTCTGCAACTTTGAAAATATTATCTGGGAGGGAAACTGAATGAAGGATACATGGGATTTCTTATGACTGTATGAGAATCTACAATTATCACAAAGCTAAAAACTCACTCAAAAATTTAAAAATTAAACATGGACCAAAATACAAATTAATTATTCAAAAATGCAAAGTATAGAAGAGTATACCTACCGTGCAACCTTTTCATTAACAAAAGGGAGAAAATAACAACTTAAAAGTAGTTATGTGATTACTGATCATGACAAGGCTCTAAAGAATCATGAGAGGGTAGAGTGGTCTGAGAGCACCACAAGCAATGATGAACTTACACTGGGGTTTCCAAAGTCTTTTCTGATGACATGACACTATATCTGTACTGCAGTCCGTGAGCACTAATGGGTCCACATGAAAGAAAAGGCATCTCAGTGAAGCAGTGAACAAAAGACCCCACACCCAGGGTCCCCAGATGTGGGATGACTTAGATTTAGTTGTATTTTCTGCACAGTGTGAAAACGATGCTATTATTTCAGAGTTACATTTTTAGATGTTTTACTTGTTGCTGCGTTACCATCATGTTTTGATTCTAAGTTCCTGTGCCTTAGAAGGTTCTGGACATTTTTACATCAGAATAAATAGATGACAATGGTGACAGTAAACTAGAATGGCATTGTATGGGTCTCTGCACTTAGTGCTGACCCCAGCGCAGTGCAACAGGGAACCCTGTCCCAGACCATGCAGCTCTTCCTGCCACCACCTTCCCAGGGCGGGGTCCTTGGAAAACTGCCTTCAGGAGTTAACTCAATAGCCAGCGTTGATTTTAAAATGGTGTTTTCACAGTGAGCACTTTAGCTGGTCTCCCTTGTAGTACCATCTTTCTCGAGTTAAGAATTAACAGGCCTGCATGTTGAATAACCTGCATGGTTCATGGTTTGGTTTTTCTTCTTAGCTCAAGAACCTAGCCTCTTTTGCTTCGAATGTTGAATGCATGTCTCTAACGCATTTCTGCAAATACTGTCCTGACCATAATCACTAAAATGCAAAATAAAGCACACAGCTAAAAATAAAGACTTCAAGGAAGGCTGCCAAACTTTGCTGATGAGTATCTCTCTAAGGGAGAGTTGTGGGGAATCTTTATGCTTTTATTTATTTCTAAAAGTTCTACAAGGAACATATATACTATAATAAAAGGCTACTTTTTATAAAAATTAGGACCTTACCACAAAGAATTTTTAGGAGCAATTTACCAAATGTCATTTTACTATTCTCTTGGTTCTGATTCAGAGAAGCACCTAATGTTTTGTAAAGAGAAACAATGCCTCTCACAGTTGCCCTGGAATTTCCCAAATGATCAGATATCCAGAAGTCTCAGTACTAGAAATAGTACTGATGTAACCCTAAAAATGTGGTAATTCATCATTAATAATATCGGACAAGAGCACAAATGGCACGTAATCATTCAATTAACACAAAATCCTCTCAGATCTTTAATGCATCTATTATAAGAACAAGGTTCACACATACCCTTTCTGCCTCTCACATACATAACCAGACCCCTTCTTAGGATTTTCATATCTGGACGAACATTTAAATGCATATTACTCTCTAGATTCTAGAAAAAATAATTGATCACCAAATGTTTCCCAAACAGAGTTCTTTAAAAATACAATAGTACTTAGATTTAAATGGTAAGCATTTCAGCTAAACTCTTTGGATGCAAGACTGTCATAAACATGCTGTGAATAAGGAAATTAAGAAAAATAGTCATGGTACATTCATTTCTTAAACATACTGAGAACTACTGTAATTATTTCAACGAGAAATTCCTGCAAACTCCCGCTCTTGTGTGCTTCCTCTCAGCAAGTTACAATGTGTTCCCATGGTAACCCTGTTGCTAAGGGGACCTGTGAACATCAGCGTGTTATCCGCACTTTGAAATGCTGTTAGCCTGAGCGCCTGGGCTGGCTGGAATATTGAGATTTAATTTAGGGCCATTTTCCTCCATATCCTAACAGTGAATGCGGCAGAAACTGTCAGAGGTTGTCCCTGTGGGACGAAGAAGTGTGGGCACTTCCCGGGATGGCCTCTGAGACTGTATGCCCGTCAGATTACAGCAGCCTTCCTTGTAGGACATCCTCACCATCCTCCTGTGGCTTAAACGCTAGAATTATAAGGGGAAAAGCAGTAATAGCAATTACTGACACTACTAAATGGCATATGGCACAGGTTTTATTAAATGTTTATAAATGGCAAATACAACCAAACATAAGTTGTTAGAAATAAACCTCACTTTGAATCAATAATCTGAAAGATTTCAAACATTAAATATTTAGAAAACCCCAAACGAAGCAAATCAAAATATTTTTAAGGTTTCCCTTTGAATGTCTCCAAAATCATATTCTGGCAAACAGATTGTGACATTTCATCAGAATCCTGATTGGAATCCAGAATCTTCCGTCAAGCCAATTGTTAGTGAATGTTTCATTTGTTGGAAATAAGCTTTATTATTAAGTGACAATTCCTTCAAGTGGCTCAAGTTCCCTGATTCCATTTTTTTAGCTCCTGAGTTACACATAGCAGAGGACCTTTCCAATGGCACCACAGTGATTCTCCTCGGCCAAAGTGAGGATTGAAAACCTTACACATCTCTGGCCCAGCCCAAATGCAGGAGACAGGTGCCATTCTGCTGCCGTGACAGTCACTGCCTAGGAGTCACCGTGGTGAGTCCCAGCCTCTAACTCTCCACCACTTGCTTAATGGCAGCAGGGAGGGAACAGCAGCCAGCTGCTCTAACCCACTCCACATACAACACCCAACGCCCTGGCAAATCTCCACCCGGGAGGCTTGTGCTAAGGCCGTACAGTAAAAACCATGAGGCTAGGCTGGTGAAGCCCAGGAGAGGCAGTTCAGCTGGTGGGAGGCCAGCCTGACTGGCTTAAGAAATGCCAAGATGGGTGGGAGCACCAGGCCTCATCGTGGCCCAGAAGGAACTTCACTTCCTGTGGGTCTGCTCCTCCCCAACTCCTTCCTAGGCCTTGTTTCAGTCAGCTCAAACGCCGACTTGCTTAGACCACGGACGCTCATGTCTCATGTTTCTGGAGGCCAGCACGGTGGGGATCTGGTGAGGGCTCTCCCAGGCTTCCAGAGGGCCATGTCTTCACATGGAGAAGAGAGAGGAATTGTGCCAGCACACTAACCCCATGGACAGAGCACCCTCATGACCTCATCTAACCCTAATTACTTCAGCACCAAATACCGTCTCGTTTGGGGGTATTACTTCAGTATGTGCATTTGCAGGGCACACATTCTGTCCAGAGCAGGACCCACACCTGCACCCACAACACTTGTCAGGATAAGGTTTGCCTCAGGGTAACCAATCCACCTAGTCTGCCTGAAACCATTCCTCCAGGAAGCACTTCTGATTTTCAGGCTGATGGACACGTTCCTGGGGTAGCCGACAGCGTTATCACTGGCCAAACTCCTTCTCGGCTCAGACTCTGCTGTCCTACGCAGTCACTCCTCGATTCCACTCGAGGACACCACCTCAGGATGCAGATCCACTGAATACACATATATTTTACAAAAGAAAAATGAGCACAGGTGGGAGAGATAATGAATTATCTCTGCATTTCCCTTTTAATTCACTGTCCTTTTCATATATGAAATGAAAAAATTTTTGAGTTATTGTTGAGGGAACCACATTACACAGACAAGCCCCTGGAAGATGAAAAGCAAAGACACTGTTATTGGTAGAAGCAGGCACTCCCTGCCCCAGCCATTACAACTTCCTAAAAACCGAATGAGGCCCTCACGTTGTCAGCCTGTCACCACTGCCTGTGGTCATTTGCTAGAACAATTGAAAATCACCCACTTAACCTTGTCTGGAGGTTTGAAAGCTGAGTAGTCAAAGGCCAGGACACAGCATTTAACAGGGACAGAGGAGAGAGCGTGAGCCACATCCTGATGGGAAAAAAGGGAGCCCTCTCAGTCTCTACGTTGCCAACATTGAAAAGAAAACTAAAATTAGCCACCACTTGCCATGCCTACTTTATGAAATTCTCACAAGCCCAAAGGACCACCCTCACCCTCAGACCCGAAACAAACTTGGTTAGTGAAGCCAAGGAGTCATGTGAATGTGAAGCAGCAGGGGAGTGAGGTCAGGTTGTGAAGTCAGGCCCCTCTGCCTCTAACTTTGATCCTAGAGAGACTCTTGCCCCAGGGACACCTCCTAGAACTCTACCTCAGAATAAAGGCATTAGCTCTTAAAGGGCCGAGAGCTCCAGTAGTCTGACCCATACTAAACAGGTGTCATGCTATCCAATGTCATCTCCATCCCATTGCGTGCACATTACGCAGAAACAGTATGAATGAACACACTTCATGCTCCCCAACTATTCCATATTCAGACAACTCATCCACCCTCCCAACAGGTGATGGCTCAAAATAACAGCACTTCTTATATCCAGAGACCATGTCCCAAAGCCACTGACATGGCTGAGTATCACACACACATACACACAGCACACACACACACCACAAACACCACCTGTACACACACCACACACTCATATACCACACATATCACACATACACACCATACATACACACAACACGCATATCATATAACACATACCATGTATATACACATACCACACATAGAAACATATGTACTACACACAGGCCATGTGGTGTGGAAGCAAGATGCCCCCCACTTTGGCTCCTGACTAATTGGGTACTTTCCATTATCTTCCTCCAGAAATAGTGAGGGGCTATTCCAGCTACATTCTCAGGGAAGATGATGATTTGTCTGGTGTGAGTGATGGCCAGACCCCAAGCCAATCACTGTGGCCAGAGGGCAGACACTCTGATTACCCAGGGCTGGGTCAGTGCCAAACAAACCACATAGTTGCAGCAGGATGATTATTGAATGTCTAAAGGGGACTTCCTCCCAAAAAGTGACACTGAACATTTCACTCTTCCATATTTTCACATTAGTTGTATACTCTTAATAGGTTTCCAGGGACTTACTTCTATAAGTTTATCATTGATTCATCATATTTTCAGCAAAGAAAATGGACCTTCTTTTTTTATTTACCAAAAAAAGAGCATATAATGGAAGAAAATGTTTCAGGCATAATGGATCCATCTACTTTGTCCTTTCTGCTTGAGGATGCAAGTCTTTCTAAAATATTTTAAAGATTTAACTCTCCTCTGTAACAGCACAGAGAGTTTTTCTCTGATATCACAGTCATTTGTGATGCATGTACATAATATCATTACAATGTTTCTGAGGCAGCCTTTACCTTTCACCAGTGAGGGTCTGCCTCCAGCTGCTCCTCTCTCCCTCGCTTTTAACTCATGCAGCCTGACACTCCCTAATCTGCCCAGCCAGGACTTCTCTGCATGTTGAGTCCACATACTCAGAAGTATGAGTATACTGGCCCTCAGGCCTGCCTTGGCCTACCTTGGTCAGCTCTAGTAGCTATTCTGAGAAATCTATTTTTTAAAAACCCCAACTCATTAAGTGGAAAAACATGGGACATATATCATTAAAATTATTAATCAAGGTTTTTAAAATATCACTTGCAGACTTCTGGTTTTGGAACAAGAAGAACTAGACTCACTTTTCCCTGCTCTCCTCTTCTAAATACAACTGAAAACTCTGGAAATAACTTAACAGAGAACGATAAAAGGGCTCTGAAAGCAGAAATAAAGAAAGCCACTGAGCCCTGACCAGTGTGGCTCAGTTGGTTGGGCATTGTCCTGCAAAGCAAAAGGTAGCCGGTTTGCTTCCCAGTCAGGGCACATGTCCCAGGCAGCTGATCAATGTTTCTCTCACACATTGATGTTTCTCTCCCTCCCTTTCTCCCTCCCTTTCCCTCTCTCTAAAAATAAATTTTAAAAATCTTTAAAAATAAAAAGAAAGCCACTGACTTTGAACTTCAAGATTTGAGGAACGACAATACAGGGCGTTCCATGGGTTTTCCTTTTATCTCACACAGGTGGCAGGGTTGGCACTTGAAAAGCCTAGAGTCTGAATCAACAACCCTAGAAAAAAAACAGAAACAAGGAAAGTCTACTCTCCCTGGCCAAAGGAAAAGGAAAGGAGAAGCCCAACAGAGATCCCCCAACAGGGACTCCTGTGCCATCAGCTGACTGATCTGTACCAAGTGGCCACCTCAAAGTCACAGCAGAGTTAGCCCCTTACCCCAGAAAGGGGCCTGGCAACACCAGGAGCCCATGGGAGAACATTTTGCCCCTGCAGGCGACAGCAGCGCTCCAAGAATGAGGCAGACCAGAGTAACGTTGCAAGGGCTCTGAAAATGAACTGCCGTTGCAACGATAGCCACCAAAGCAGGCAAGAACCTACTTACCAAACCGAACCGGGGAAACTGCAGCTAATGTAGGAATCTGGGAAAGGATCAAGACTCTCCTAACATTATAACCAAAATGTACCCATACAATCGAAAAGTACTCATCATAACAAGAACTAGAAATTACGATTACAAATTATCTTGACACAAAGTTTTGAAATGGAAAATCTCAGCAAAGGAATGGAAGTTTTTTTAAATCAAATGGAAATTATACAATTCAAAAATTCAATAACCAAAATGTTTTAAAAACTCTCTGGCTGAACTCAACAGTGCAGTGGAAATGACAGGATAGAGATCATCAACATGAGGACAAATCAACAGAATTTACTCAACCTGAGCAACAGAGATAAAATAGACTGAAAAAAATCCCAGAGCCTCTGGGATCTGTGGGCAGCAACAAAAGACCTACTTTGTATATGAGAGTCTCGGAAGGAAAGGGGGAAAGTGTGAGGCTCAGAAAGTAGCCAAAGAAATAGTAGCTGACAACTCCCCAAATTTGACCAAAGACATTCAAGAAGATGAGGAAAACTTGAATTGGATAAATCCAAGTAAATCCACACCACAACATATCTCAATGAGACTTCTGAAAACTAAAAACAAAGAAAAATTTCTTTAGAATAGCCAGAGAGAAAGGGCTTGTTTCCACAGAAAAGGACACTTTCAAATGAGAACACGGGTCTCACATGAACCCATGGAGGCCCAGGGGAGGCAGACAACATTCTCAAGTTTTCAAAGAAAAGACCTATCAACTATGAATTCAATATCTGGCACAATTATCCTTTAGTAATAAAGGGGTAATAGAGACATTCTCAGATGAAGGGAAACTAAGACAATTTGTTGTTTAAGTTACCCTTTAAAACTAGGTACAAAAAGTCTCCAAACAGAAAGAAAATGGCAACAGAAAGAAGTAGGCTGGGACCTTCAGAAATGAAAAACATGCAAAAGGCAACAGAACAGCTAAAAATAGAGGCATGTATAATAGACCTTTGTGTGCCTCATGAATTTCTGTAATTATATCTTGTGGGTGAAGCAAAACTTATCACACCATCTGATGTAGTGCTCAGTGTACGTGGAGGAAATAAATACTTAAGACAACTATATTTAGAAGTTGGGGAGGGTAAAAATCATGCCTGTCTGCGCCCCTGGTAACAGCCCACCTACCTCAGTTCAGTCTGTGGGCCCATTATCCTTCAATTTTCATCTTGAACATTTTTGCTGTGTCTTCCTTCCTATATTTAAGTGGTGTGGGGACATGATGGAGTAAGGAGAGTGTGGTGGACGGCCAGCTGTGGACAGAGCTGTGAACAAAAGGCTCAGGAGCCTTCTAGGGGTACCACTGTGTTCTCTTCTCTATCCCAGGATACCCCCACTCTTCCAAGTCTTAGTCAGCTCATTTTCACTTTTGCTAGTCTTAGTTGATTCCTCACTCCGTGTGACTTATGATTAGGGAGGGAGGCATTAGTACCCTAGGCCCAGGCAACTTCCAAAACATGGCTGTCTGGGTGGCCCGGACCCAAGGCATGGCCAACAAGGCATGGCTGAATGTCAGTCCCCATCTCTCCTTCAGCCAGATGCCCCTGTGCAGTGAACAAGTTAGCTGGACAGTGGTTCTGTCCTGAGAAAGACCCATGTTTCCAGGCACCTTGTCCAGAGCAATCCCAGCTAAAGATTGTAACCTGAGACAAGGACCACCTCTGTAACCTGCCTCCTCACCTTTCGCTCTCCAGAAGACAGCCTATGCAGGGCCTTGTGCGTTGGCAATGCCTACCTGCCAGCCACTCTCAGTTCCTGAGCTTAGCAGTTCTTTTAAGTCCACTCAGTTACCACATCAGTGCCTGTTACTCTACGAAATTTCAAGAGAAAGAAACAGGTCTTTGTCCATATGAGTCCCCAGTGTGGAGTCTGCCTTTTCTTCATCAAATCTATAGCTGGATGTTTAATTCTTGATTATGCTTTTAATATTACTAAGTTCTTAAAATGTATGTGTTTGCATCCATCATGTGAATATTCTCCTAAATTGTTTTTTGATATCAACCCTCTATATTGCTAAAGGCCACAGTGTATGTATATCCCTGCCTGAAAGAGGTATAGCAGAGAGGAAGGTGAGGCCTCCAGGGACTTGCAGACTAGATCCGTCCAATTCATTGCTCACATCGGACATCTGTGGTCTTATTGTTTTAGTCACTCTAATCTCTTTCCCCTCAGCGGCCTCACATATCACTGAAGCATTTGCTCTAAGACTTGTTCCACTCCCTGCAGGCGACAGGACACCCGAGCCAGTCGCTGCTACGAGCCTAGAACCACCTGCACGTTTCCAAAACTTTCTAAAAGCAGTATGAGTAAAAGTTAAACCAATCCGAGAAAGGCAAGTGTTGGATTTCGAGAATTCTCACATACTTCCTAATGAATAACATTTTAAAAATCTATGCTTTACTTCTATTTTTAAGAATGCCCTGATTATCTGTAAGAAAAGTTCTGTGCACACACACAAGTGCGTTTGCAAAGAAGCAGGGCTATTTGGGGAAGGCTAGGCCAGAATAGTACTGACAAATTAAAGTTAGCTAAAATTTAACACTTTTTCCCCATAAAGACACTATAAATGTTTTCATGCACATTTTAGAAAAATGATCTATTATTGTATTTAAAATATTTTTGTGATATGAAGAATTTTAAAATCCTCTCACATTATGAATAAACAAAAAGTTGCAAAAATTAAAAGAAAGGAATGGAAATTTCCATTTAACAGATACTGATCCTAAATACAGATTAAGGGATCAGGCAAGGGGAGCCATGTGGTTTCCATATTCTATCTACACTGATTGGATTTTATGTGTACTATGCTTTTTATTAACATATCACTTATGCCCTGGCTAGTGTGGCTCAGTAGATTGCGTGCCGGCCTGCGAACCAAAGGATTGTCAGTTCGATTCCCAGTCAAGTTGAGGCAGGAGATAGTCGGGAAGGAGGAAACTTCAGAAGTGCCCCAGGACTAAGATAAAGGACATCAATACAGGACAGAGACCCTGTTCTAAGACCAGTTGTTCCCACTTTCTGGAAAAGCGCTGAATTGTGGTGAATCATGAATGCACCTGCGCAGAAGATGCTACACGACCCCTGCTTCATTAGAATAGCATTAAAATAAATCAACATTGTGTGACTCCCTTCCCTTGTGTCCAATCAAGGAAAATCATGGGAGACCACATGCACAGTAACTTTAAAGTAATACAACTACTTGTTCATGCCCAATAAAAGCCCACCAAAACTAGCCAGGAAAGATCTGCCCTATAGGAATAGAATCCCTTCAGCCCCTGAGGTCAATCTGCTCAGAGTTGGCTCGCTCCCATGTTCTGTGGAGTGTACTATCGCTTAATAAATCTGCTGTCTCTCTTTCTGCTCTAAACTGTGTGCTCAGTTCAATTCTTTGTCTGTAATCACCAAGAACCTGGTTACCTGTGCCCACCTGTGACAAGGGCACATGCCTGGGTTGCAGGTCAGGTCCCCAGTAGGGGGCACTCGAGAGAAAACCACACAATGATGTTTCTTCCCCTCTCTTCCTCCCTCACTTACCCTCTCTAAAAATAAATAAATAAAATCTTTAAATATATATACATATATCATTTATTTTCTTTCAAACCAACAAACTAGTTTCATGATAAAATGAAATGTTTTTCAAAATTACAAATAGTTCAAAAAGCTATTTGCTGCAATGTATTCTAACACTGTTATATTACTCATGTTTTTAAATACATTCACACCCTTAGCTGGTGTGGCTCAGTGGATTAAGTGGCAGCCTGCAGACCAAAGGGCCGCCGGTTCAATTCCCAGTAGGGCATGTGCCTGGGTTGTGGGCCAGGTCCCTAGTAGGGGGTGCGTGAGAGGCAGCCACACATTAATGTTTCTCTCCCTCTCTTTCTCCCTCCCTTCCCCTCTCTAAAAATAAATAAAATCTTTTTAAAAAACAAATAAATGTATTTACAAAACAATTGTCTTACATTGTAAATCATTGTTAAATATAGTTTTACTAACTTTCTCAGGAAAAAAAAATCTGAGGCTGCAAAATAGCTAAATTACTTGTAAGAAATTTGACCTGTTTAGTCTGACTCATAGCGGCATTAGTCCTTCTGGTATAAAGGTACACCGATTTCAATGTACTAATTACCTTTTGGTTCAGGGCAGGAATGGAGAGCAAAGCCGATTTCTGTGCCTGTACTATTTTGTCTAATCTTTGATCATACATGCCACCCATGACAGTCAGTTACGGAAGGCCATATTTCATTGGAGAGAGTTGACTTTTTTCCCCATTACTATGCCATTATCCTCTTGAAATGTCACTGCTCAGGTCATAGCACAAGAGTCTATGACATGTTTCAGCACTTATTTCCAACTTCATCGTTAGTAGATGATCACATCAGTTTTTTTTAAAGATTGTATGTATTTATTTTTAGAGAGAGGGGAAAGGAGGGAGAAAAAGAGGGAGAGATATGTCTTTCACACATCGATTGCCCAGCCCCCGCACACCCCCAACCAGGGTCCTGGCCTGCAACCCAGGCGTGTACCCTGACTGGGAATCGAACTGGTGATCTTTTGGTTCACAGGCCAGCACTCAATCCACTGAGCCACATCAGCCAGGGCTCAAATCAGTTTTAATGTAGCAGAGAGAAGCTCGTCCAATGTTGAAAGGATTCCGCTTTGGCGGGTCTTTGCTACTTTAATGGCGAACGCGTGTCACTTGCACACACACGCACCTCTCCAGACATACTTTGATTCATGTTGTTCTGGAAACCGAGCCGCCCAGGTGGGTCGGCCTGCTGAGTGGGCAGACAACCTGTGAAACAGTCCCCAGGGCAGATCCAGTGCCCAGGACACTTAGAGGGTGGGTGCACATGGCTGCCGGGGCATGGGACCAGTTATGGTTCCATGGATTGCTATCACTGTTCTCATAAGAATTCCTGGCACCTTAAATTTCATTAATTTTAAACATCTTAAATAGTTGATATACAAACAGTCAATGCTTGGTGAAATGGTGATACCGAGTTACAAAATTAAATAGGTGAATACTAAGAAAAATCATTATTTTCCCTTGGGATTTTTGAGCCTCAAAAGAGGGACGTCTCAGTGGGAGAGGAAAGGGACAAACCAGGATACAGCCTGGGGGGAAGGCAGTGGAGGGCTGCAATGACACACGGAGGCCTCGGGCAGATGTTTTCCCTGTCTGCACATTCCCTTGGATTTCTGGTCCCCACCACACCTTGTCCGCATGTTACCTGTTGGTCTTGTTCGCCTTCATTTCATAAGCCAGACTTGGGCTTTCTCAGAAGAAATGTCTTAGAAGACAAGAGGCATAGCAGGTGAGTTTGGAGAGAGCAGTTCTGAAAGTTTAGCCCACGGAGGGCAGCGGGCCCTGCTGTCGCCTCCACTGTTATTCCTTGCTGCTAGCCCTGGACCTGCCTGGCCTAACCATGACACACACACAGACAGTGTCTTAGGGTCCAGGCCTCCAGGGAAGAGGTCATTTTTCCTGAAGCTCACCTGAGTTGCTTCTTCCTGTCTTCCTCAGAGACCTCCTCCAATTGCCTGTCCGTCCCTGAAGACATGGTCCCCATTTCCCTCTAACAACCCATGGACATGGCTACACTCCCCTCCCCCTGATAACGGGAAATGGCTCCCTGCAGCCCGTCACACAACAGAAGTGTGCTGACATATGAAAGTAAAAAACACTTTGCATATAAAGGGTGGTCATAGAGAATCGCTGGACGAAAATTATTTCCAACCAGTCACTGCTGGGCATCGCTCAGCCAGCCCCAAACAGACAGGAAAGTCCTGTCAATATTCTTGTGTGTGTGTTGCTCATGTTTGTAAAATACACCTGACAGCCACAACAGGTTCAATATAACACAAATGCAACTTTATTTTGTTTTCCTGCTGCCTCTTTAAAAATGTGCTCAGCAGAGGTTTACTCATGTAGGCCTGAAACTTACCCACTTATAAAAAGAAATCTTTTGTTATTCAAAGTGATAATCCTTGTTTGGTAGCTCCATGGTCTCTAAGCTGCGCTGCTGGGAAAACCCACACAGCCTCCTCTTTCTTGCTCGTCCCCTACCCCCCTCTCTGACTAGTTTCTTCTTCTGGTTTCTGGACTCAGAGGCAGAAAGGAAATAAACACACAGAGCCCTCACCTGACAGAAACTGTTGCAGGTCCCTTTCTGGGACCTGCGCTGACAAGTGCCAGCTCTTCTCTCATAAGCACTTTCACAGTGGTTAAGCAGTGCCACCCCCACCCCCGCCCCCGCTAGTTTCCTTCTGCTGCAACTTCCAGGGGGAGGCAATGCACCCCCTTTCCCAGACTGATGCTGAGCCAGGCGGAGGCCTACAGCCCTGCCATACCAAGTGCTCCAGGCTCCCACACTCTTGTCCACAGCAGCCTACTGCATTGGCCTGGACCCTTTACCTGGGCAAGCTGTTCTGATTACTATTACTACAGAACAAAATAACCCAAAACTTAGTGGTATAAAATAACAACCAATTTATTCTCATTATGATTTTGTAGGTTAGAAACAAACATTCCAATATAAAATGAGAAAAATATTAGAACTGATACTTCACAAAAGAAAATATAAAAGTGGCAAATAAGCACATAATAAGATGTTCAACATTATTTATTATTAAGAGAATGCAAATTAAAACTACAATGAGATGTCAGTACCCTCCTATTTGCATGCCTAAAATTTAAAAAAATGATCTTCCCTGGCCGGTGTGGCTCAGGTGTTGGAGCATCTTTCTGTAGATCAAAAATTCATGGGCTCAATTCCCAGTCAGGGCACACGACCAGGTTGAGGGTTCAATCCCTGGTCGGGGTGCATACGAGAAGGCAGCCAATGTTTCTCTCTCACACTGTTGTATCGATGTATCCGTGTCTCTCTCTCTCTCTCTCTCTCTCTCTCTCCCCCTCCTGCCCCCTTTCTTTTTCTCTAAAAGCAATGAAAAAATGTCCTTGGATGAGGATTAAAAAAAAAGAATGACCATACAAACATGACTACACATGCTGGTGAGGATGTGGAGAAACTGGAATTCTCACAAATTGCTGCTGGTGGCTGTAAAACGGGTCAGCCACTTCTGAAAACAGTTTGGCATTTGATTAGGAAACTCAACAGGCACACACCATAGGACCCAGAAATTCCTCCTGTAGGGACCCACATGAGAGAAATGAGATCAGATGTCTACACAAACTTATGCAGGGGTGTTCACACTGGCCACATGCAGCACAATGTCATGTCACAGTCAGGGAATGTGGTGTCCCTTAGGCTAATCCTTGGTGCTTGTCTAGTCTTTCCCTGTGGCCTGGCATGTGCTCCATTTTCACAACTCTTCTACATGTGCTAAAAATGGCACAACTACAGTAGAATTTTGTATAGGAGTTGGTGAACTAACTGAGGGACTCCATAGGCCAAGTGCAGTCCCTTGCCTGTATTTTTGTAAATAAAGGTCTATTAGAACACAGCCTTGCCCTTCGTTTCTGTATTGTCTGTTTCACACTACAACTACAGATTTGTGCAGTCACGACAGATATTTTATGGCCCACAGAACACAAAATATTTATTATCTGGCCCTAGAGGCACAAATTTCCTCTACCCTCAAGTTTCTTCTGACTGGTTTAATAATCAAATAGACATGACTGATTAGCAAGAAAAAATAACCAAATTTAGTACATACATATGTAGGGAGCCCCGCATACATGAGAGAGTCAGAGATAGAAAAGAAACATGGGGATATGAGACAGCCTGAACTCAGGATGAGGTAATACACCTTAGAGGCTCAAAGGGTCATTGCAGGATGATCAGAAGGATGGATATTTAGGAAATGGAAGTTTGCCCTGCCCTATAGATGGATCAAAAGAAGTTATTTCTAATAATCTCTTAAAGGCAAGGCCTTTAATTCAAATTCTTCTAGACAGTTAAATGGATGTTAGGAGGGCAAAAGTTTCTCTTGAGCCTGCAGCTAAATTTGCCTTAAATTCCAAACAGTCTGCATCCCACAGAGGCACATCTTGGGGTGACTCATTCTGACCCCCATACTGTCTGCAGTAGAAGTTTGCCAACCCTTTGATCAAAGAGAGAAGAACTTGGGCTCTGACATTAGATGAGCTTAGATCCAGCTCTGCCTCTTACTAGCTGAGTAATCCTGGGCCAAACATTCAACTCTTCTCTGCCTCAGTTTCCTCATGTTCTGAGTTAGCAGGAGTTAGCTATTTAGAATGCTGCTTCTGATGGGGGAACTCAAGAGTTGGAAAAATTTTAGTATTAGGTAATAGTTACTTAATAAGCTTGGTAGTTATCATATTTTGCCGTGTACAATGTGCTCCTGTGTATAATGCGCACCCACAGTTATGGCTCAAACTTTCAGGAAAAAAACTTTCATTTTAATCTTCTAATTCAACTTTTTATTTATTTATATTTAGAAACAAAACCAATCATCATATTCCAGGGTATTATTTTGCATACAGATGTTGTTACTGCTTTCTGGAGTTACACTTTTAACGATAAGCATAAATAAAAGAATCAAAAACATTTATATAGATATGGAATTAGTACTACTCATGTAAAATGTGCATCCTTATTTTTCCCTCAAAAATTAGGGCAAAAATGTGCACACTATACACGCAAAGTATGGTAATGCAAGTAGAAAGCTACGCATGGCCCACCCTGACTCCAGGAGACCACAGGCAGTTCCACACTTGTGCCCCCGGAGGACGGCAAGCCATCAAGATGGCATCTGAGCCACTTGTGCTCCAGGGAGAGACGTCCCACCACCCAGGACACAGATACGTAATCTTTACATTTTTTTCTTCAGAGTCTTAATTTATCAGAAACAGAACACTGCCTAGTGTGGCTCAGTGGAATGAGCCACAGCCTGCAAACTAAAATGTTACTGGTGCAATTCCCGATCAGGGCCCAGGCGTGGGCTGGGGGCCAGGTTCCCAGTTGGGGGCACGTGAGAGGCAACCAATCCATGTTTCTCTCACTCATTGATGTTTCTCTCTTTCTCCCTCCCTTCCCCTCTCTCTGAAAATAAATAAATGAAATATCCTTTTTTAAAGAAATACATACTGTTCTTCTGGTTGGTGTGGCTCAGTTGGTTGGAGAATCGTCCCATAAATACAAAGCTCTTGGGTTCAATTCCTGGTCAGGACACTTACCTTGGTTGTGGGTGTGTTCCCCATTCGGGGTACATGCAAAAAGCAACCAATCAATGTTTCTCTCACTCTTTTTCTTGCTATCTTCCTCCTCTCTTTAAAATCAATAAGCATGTCCTTGGGTGAGAATATATATATATATATTCTCACCCAAGGACATGCTTATTGATACTGCTATACCACCTTTATTGTGGTTACTCTTAGCAAAAGTTGTGTATCATATCTCTGTCAACATTTCTTAATTATTTTGTTGTAGGTGTCTCTTTTACAAATCTTAAAACTTGATTGCTTTTCTTGTTCTAAATGAAAATTTCTGTCTTTTATCAGATATATTTAATCTTTTCCCATTTATTGTGATT
>VMDR010017169.1:0-20372 GCA_007922815.1 Macrotus californicus | reverse complement strand
AAGTACTCTTGCATACATATTTCCATTATATACTCAAAACAACTTATTTTCTGGGAGATAAGGTTGGTTTCATTATCAGTACTAAAGAAAGATTGGTTCAATTATTCACTTCAGTTTACACAGTAATTTAAGGACAATGCCAATTAGGTACCATACAATCAAGTGTGTAAGTTATCAATGATCACTAAGAATGTGACAAAGTAAATGGGGGATAGGGACAATCACATAAACCATTATCAAGCAGCTAGATTAGAATGCAACCTTTTTTACCTCTTTCTATACATATCATAGTCACAGGAAATATATGACTTGCTAGCTTCATACATATTGATACCAGGGATAAATTATGCCTTTTTAAAAATAGCCCAGCACAAAAATATACATATGAAGGCAGAAAAATTAAACAAGAATTAAGATCCTAAGGCACATTTTTAAGTCACAAAAACCTCACCAAACTTCTAAATAAAAACCCAAAACATTTCTAATATTAAACACTGAGATAAATGTGAGCTATACACTCATTTAAAAAACATACATAAAAATAAATCAGGTACTTCTTTTCCAACATGCTTATTGCAGTTCAGGTTCATGGGTGGCCAGAGCCTGTCCTGGCAGATCGGGCCACAAGGCAGGACCCACTCTGGACAGAACACTGTCCCATCGCAGGACCAGGCACATCCACACCTGACTCATGCAGACTTGGGTGATGCGGACACACCAGTTTACCTCACGTGCGCATCCGTGGGAAGTGGGGGAAAACCTGAGTACCCAGAAAAAACCCACCCTATATATGGGAGAATGTGCAGGCCTGAGACAGAGAGTGATCCTGCTGGAAATAGATTATTTTTTTCTCATCAACATCATTACGAAATGTTATTCAAGGACCTGCTATACCACATGTTGAGTGAGAGAGAGATTCAAAATTCTAAATTTAGATGAGTTCTAACCAAAATTAGAAATTTTCATTATGCTGTTTCAATGTCTGAAATTATCAAATTTCAAATCTCCTTATCATATTTTCATACAAACTGTCTCTCAAAATCAATAGCTTCCTTAGCGTACAAACATTAATACTAATGCAGAACTATTAAATATAATAATTTCAATGCCCAGTGAATGCCTAACAAAGTTAGCTTTACTATGCAAATGATGACTATGTAAGCTATCAAATGTTAAGGGCAGACTTAAATGCTTCGACTAAGGCAACTACTTTCTAAAGGTTGACTTTCCATCTTTAGCTTTATTCTGCCTTTTATTCTCATGTAATCAGTAATTAGGTGTGCGTGTGTGCTTGTGTGAGTGCCATGGTGGGGGCCTGTGCACATGTATGTGTGCGTATCTGTGTGCTCTGCAGGTGATGCAGGGTGGTATGACTGTGCTCCAGTAGCCAAGCCATTTCCAGGTCAAGGGAACTGGAACTTCAGCACCTGCTGGCCCACAGGAGAATGACTTTGGATCAGAGGCATGGTTCCAACAGACTCTTGGGCTACAGTCCAGCTCCGTGGGAGGTCATGTTTTTCAAAAATGAGTTTTTGGTATTGTATATTCATTTATTTATTTTGTAACACCGCTGGGGCTTTTTGGGAATTAAACTCTTACTACATTTTAAATACATTCTGGGAAGGCTATTTAGATGTTCTCTTTCATGTGCAGCTTCAAATTGGGTTCAGAGACCCAAGGCAAGGGTATTTTGTGTGTCCTAACTTTTTAAGTTAATGACTTCTAATTAGCCCAGCAAGAAGCTAATGACTTGTAATCACTTACCAATTGATTCTGAGGATTTTCTCTGTAAAATTAGTCTGGATGAAACAGGGAGGCTCTGGCTGGTGTGGAAAGTCAGAGGAGGAACACGGTTTAAGAAGTTAGTCACAAGGTGAGTTCTGGAAGATATTCAGGGTGATGGGAACCATATTTGCAGTCTTTTATCAATTATTTTAGACCTGTGAATGGAGTTGTAAATATAGCTGTATGCTATATGTAGCCGAAACACTGAGAAAAACATTACCTAATGTCCTTTCAGTGAACTTAGTGTTTATTGCTTGCGTCAATTCTGCTACAGAAAGCAGAACACACACACACACAAAATTATGCACCAGGTAATCGATTATATGAGATGCCTGGCTTACAAAGATATGTTTACTTTGATTGATTAAAGTTGTTCCATCAGAAGAGAGAAAGGTAAAGTACAAATATGAATCATATACACACTTACTAGGAGTCTGCACTTGGGCCAGGCTCTGGGATATGCTGCACATCGGGCAAGAAAGATGGATAATCCAGTCCCTTTCTCTAGGGGTCCTCGGTTTATAGCTGAGTTTCCACTGTCCTAGGTTAACACATAACCACGTAGAATGAGGCACTCTCTGATCAAGCAATACCCCGCAAGGATAAGAAATTTAACATGAAATTCACACAATATGTATGTATTGTCCTCTCAGGTCCTCCACACAAAACATATAATATGTACATAATTTTTACCTCTTAAAATTTGCCAGTTACCAGGAACATTAAAGTTCAGGCGGCTGACAAAAGAATCTCAGTATAAGTAAGGGTTGATGGAACAATGGTGTTGGCTAGCCTTATCTGAATTTTAACAAGTGTTGCAGAGAATATTCAAAAACAGTCACAACAGCCTTGGTATGAACAAGGGTAACTAGTTTAAGACTAATGATATTCCAAAGTACTATGCATTAAAAAGAGTACCTTATGATTAGGCAAAATTGCTTACATGGTAAGAGTGATAAGCAACTAGAAAAAAAAATTGTCATTATTAGTTACTGTTCTTCAAGATAAGAAAACACACAGAAAAGCCCGACATTATGGCACAATTTTCACAACCATGATGTGAAGAGCTGTAACAATAAAGAGAAATTCAAAATACAATACAAAAGTTCAATGTTTCAACCACTATCCTTTTTTCCCCTTTGAAAATGGTTAAAGAGCAATTCAGACCTGTAATTTTTTTTCCAGCAGAGAAACAAGAAGGTCACAGTTATCAGCAACACTGGGAACACACTATGCCAGGGCCGCCACTGCCTTTAAACACGGCCAGTAGCCAAATCCGCCCCAATCCAGCCCCAGCACCACCTACCGACCCACACCCTTTTACCTGGCGCCCCTCTTTTTAGCTGCCTGCCAAAGTGCTACTTAACTACTATGGCAAGTAAAATAACCAAATTAAGAGAGTTAACCAAAAAAAGGCCATTGCCTGTGCAGATACTTCTAAAGCGGCCCACCATTTTCCCCAGAAAGAAGCTCGGAACCAAACTGGAAGCTCCAAGTCTTAGGTTCTATTCTCAGCCCACCCCGGTGAATCTGTGTGACCTCAGCCCAGCACTTAGATGTCACCAGTCTTCTCTGTTGAGAGGGGAGAATGGTTGGGTGTGAGTGCTTGACCTTGAGGGTATGTGTGCATTATTCATTTGGTGGTGCTAGTTGATTTCAGTGATTTTGATATAAATATGTATGTATATGCATATATATCTATGTGTGTATATGTGTGACTGTCTGTGTATAACCCGGCCTTAGAACAATGTTATAAGCACATTGCTTTTTTAAATAATAATCCTTATTATAAGCACAGTGTTTTTTGTGCTTTACCAAGTACAAAGGACAATTTGAGAACCGTAGTCAAAGATCTCTGCATTTAAAGTATTCCTGAATCTGTGTGCCCCTGAGGACAGAAATGAAAATGACAATTCAGCATGGATAACACTGACATATCAGAAAAGAAAATCATACTGACATATCAGAAAAGAAAATAAACTCATTGGTTTTCCTTACAAAACAGAAACAAACATGGCTGCTGCTTGAGACCAGAGCCCGGCATTGCTGGCTTTGCTTCTCCTTCCCAAAGGCCATTCCTTCCCCGCTCTCTGTACACTGACTCTCATCAACCCCTCCATCCCGGAAGGGGACCTGGTGTGGGAAACACAAGAAAGTTCAACCCACACTGTTAATTGTACCAGCAAAACGCAGCATGTTATCTTGGCACATAAAATACAGAGAAGGCTCATCAATAGATTTGTCCTCTGAACTACACAATCCTCTGAGTAACATTAGTAAGAACAGACACTATTAAATCCTGTGAACACGGGAGATGTGTTTGCATAAAGAACCCTAGCTCAGTAAATGCAAGCAGTGGCAGATCACAGGCGTAGAAATTTTGCTTCGCTGGCCCCTCCATCTGGAGGGGAGTTTTTAAGATCTTTGCATGGTTTCTTGCTTCTCATTATTGAGGGTTCAGCTCTAATGGCCTCAACTAGCCACTCTTAACTTTCCCATTTCATGAAGCACCCCCAAATCTCCTTTTCCAAGTTACTTTGTTTAGTCTTTATAGTTCTTTCTAGTTTTCACTCTTTGGCTAAGTGGCTGGCTGGCTCTTCCTTTAGCCTGTAAGCTCCATGAGAGCCCAGACCTTGTCTCCTTGATCCACCACCATATTTCCAGTGCCTACATTAATGCTTGGGAGGCAGTGGGCTCTCGTGAATATCTGATCAACGAATGGATGAGTACGCGAAATGCTCATTTTTCCATTGTAAAAAAAAATTGAATAGTTGTAACAGTGTGACCAAGCTCAAGTCTAATTTCACATCAAAGTACTCAGCGCTTACCACACAATATTTATTCTGCACTTGGATTTTCAGAACTTTGTATTTTAATCTTCCTGAAATTTTATGTCTAATAGCCATTTTATGTAAGTGTGGAGAATATGCAAAAAGAACACACAAATAACAGTGGCAAGTGGAGAGCCTTCCAGTGAAGTTAAATGACCACATCCAGGCTTCTCTACGTGACAACTGGCTCAAAAGTGAATTCCTAAGTAACTGAATTAGCATCAAGTTACTTTTTTATGAATTTGCCAACTGAGAAATCTAATTCTATCTACATTATAAACTCATGAAACATAGCCATTTTAAATTAATCAAAGTAGATTGCAGGAATAAAAATTCATAATCCAGTTCTTCAGAGGTCACCTGTGGACAACCAACATAGCAATGCAATAAAAAAAAGCAGAAATTATTTATTGCAATAGATGTCCTAACTGTATTAAATACTGTTTCACAATCTGATTTTGAATTCTCATGAAAAGAAAAACCTTAAAAGACAAATGGTGTTTTCTTGGTCATAAAATTAAAACGAGTTGTATGATCCTTACAGTACTTTTCAATGGTTAATCTCATTTTTGGCTTCACAAAATGTGATAATTATGTAACTCACAAATGTACTGGAAGGAAAGGACTGTTTGAAAGAATTTTGATCAAATCTTATTTCCAGAGCACTTGTCTAAACCAGGCTCCTCCCCTTTTTTGAATG
The DNA here is from genome assembly GCA_007922815.1 of Macrotus californicus. Taxonomy (NCBI): domain Eukaryota; kingdom Metazoa; phylum Chordata; class Mammalia; order Chiroptera; family Phyllostomidae; genus Macrotus; species Macrotus californicus. The sequence continues at coordinate 15,056 of VMDR010017169.1, read as the reverse complement.
TCAAATCTGGTCAAAGGCAGAGCTCTAGGTAGTAGTTGCAATGTTTCTAGAAAAATTCAGCTGCATACTCACAACAGGCATTCTTACTATATTTAGAATAGAATGAAACCATCTGAATTCATTCTGCCCTGTGTGAATAGAGACATAGCATATAAAATTATGGTTTTGAATTAATACACCTTTTTCTGGTCTTTCCCATGTCAGACCTCCAAAAAACTTGATTCTGGAAATCTGACATACTCGCATTGGAATTCCATATAATTGCTGAAGATTCCCTTTCTCGTGAGTGTGTATGAGCTGACGGGTTGGGCTACGTTAAATCTGTGAAGTCAAATGTCCATTTGTTAAAGTCAATGACACAAACTGCGAACTCATTAGAGGAAATCATCGTGAAGCAACAAGGAGACTTTCTGGTGTACATCCTGTATAAGCCAACTGGAGCTTTGTAACGAATATGCAGCAATCACAATGTAAAAGCTTTGGAAATACTTTAAAGTCCAAAGTTGTTAGAACAATCCCTGTGTCTCCTTTTCACGGCATTGAAGAGTGAAGTACTGATTCATGCTAGAACATAGATAAGCCCCAAAACATTCTACGTGAAGGAAGCCAGCCACAAAGACCACGTATATTTATCTATTTATATGAAATGTCCAGAAGAGGCAAATCTACAGAGAAAAAGTAGATCAGTGGAATGTAATAGGGAGCGCTAGAAAGTCAGATAAAAAAGCAGATAAAAAACAAGACTGGGAAGAACCCTATAGGCCACACTGAAGAGTGATAACACCCCTTGAAGATGACAGGGAGCTATTAAAGATTTTTAATTAGAAGAGTAGCATAAATATTTTTAGCTTTAAAGAAATAAAATACAACTCTTTCAGGAAGATTCTACCTCATCAAAATTGTTGAGAGAATCTAGGAATTATTGGGACTGTTCACAGGTTTTGACCAGCCAGCCGTCAAATCAGTAGGAAATTCTTTTACTTTCTGGGAAAGATTACTTTTAACTTTGTGGAAGTGGAAACTAAAAGACTCTTACAGACATGTCTCCCTGGCCTCAGCTATCACCAGGGACATCCTCGATCAAGTCAATCATAGTATGCCATGATACTGTCATCATTGTTATGACAGTCTTTGGCCTTCTGTCATCGTTTATTTTTTTTCTAATTGGGACTAATGAATGAGTGTCCCTTTCTGTTTGATGGTAAAACCCAAGAGATTTTAACCTAGAATCTTCCTATCTCACCTAGAAGCTTCCAGTGTCTGGGTGTCAGCATCACAGAGAATGTTTTTCTATAAAAATCAAGCAGAGAAGCAAACACAGGCAGAAGTAAGAAAGCAAGGGCTTCCAATAGTGTTCACACCCGTGATTCTAACAATCTCCAAGACCACACTCCTATCCTTCTGGTAATTTGGCAACACAAGGCATTAATTTCCTCCTTTGGCTTTAGCTGGTCAAAGTTGAGTTTCTATCACTTGTGGCAAAATATTTCTAACAGTACCAGAGTTAGCTGGTTTAACCAGACACTAGTAGATTCTCCCTGGATCATTTGATGGACCAGAATTTATCAGTTGTCTGACACCTATGACCTTCTGGTTACCTGGAACCTGGATTCTCAACTCAGAAACTGCAACCATGTGCATGGGCTGGGGAAGGGGCACTTGAAAAGGAAGAAATGAGTTTCTGGCCACTAGATATTGTTATATCCTAAATAGACATTTGTACTTTTAGAAGTCCATGTGCAGCTAATAATGCAGGTCAGAGATACCAAATATCTAGCCTGTGAGTACCAACTCCTCCTGGATAGTCAACAGACAACAGAACAATTTCACTAAACCTGGCTATGCCCTAGAAAAACTTCATGAACAGCCCTCTAGGACCCTGCAGACAATTAAGTAGAGTTTGCATGCAAAATAAAATCTACTTGCCAGCCCTGGATTAGGTTAATGATAATTATCTTAAATAACAAAATCATTATGACGCCTTATCTCTCTCCTATATGAAGTTATATCCACCTACCAGTTAAAGACTGAAGGCCTGCTTTCAGGAAATCCATTGGCCTGTGTGCCCTGGTGTCAGTTTCAGCGAGGAGTCGCCTTTCCCAGTATATGTGCATTTTAATCCTTTACTGCAAACATTGGATGAAAGGATTTCCTTTTGGTGATAAAAAATTCAAGGCATCTGAGAGCAAATGGAAAAGTTATTTCAGGAAGACTTTTCCCATAGTCCCCAAAAGCCCACCACGTGTTTGGGGCTAATCCAACTTTTTCAGAAGACACACCGCCCATATTCCACTCCCCAGCCCTATTCCAGACAAAGAGATTTTGAGAGAAAGTCTGGCCCGTTTGATTAAACTATAATACATGCAGGCTAAGACTGCACACAGTTCATTTTATAGATCAGTTCAGAAGTCTGTCAAATCTTATTTTGATATCCCTCAATATTCTATAGGCCTAAAGTTAAAAAGTAATATATATTTTTCCTTCTAGTAGATTCTCTCTTTTCTCTTAGCCAAGGTAGGGAGGGGTGGGGGTGAATCAACCAGCTGTTTCAAAAATCTAAGCTCCTGAGTCCTTGCAGCAACTGTCAGAAACCTGCTCTCTCAGAAACACACATGCACACACACACATGCAAATGCACGCACACACATGCTAACACACACGAATTAAAGAGATAATGACAAACTAAGGAAACATGTTAACTTAACTCACAGCACGCATTTATGCCAAGGGCTGAAAATCAGAAAGTGTGCACGGAGGGAAAACCACGTCCCCTCTTTCCCTTCTTGTGGCTTTCATAGTTCTTGGTCCTTTTTCATGATGTTGTCAAGAATAACAAAGAGTCTGAGATTTTATCCCAATTAAAAGCTAATAAGTTAGTCTGCTGCAATTTCATGGATTCTATCAAAAGCCATGAGACTTATAGGTCAGAGACAAAGGACTTTATTATTCCAGAAATAGCAGTAACAAGAATATCAGCATTTTGTTGCTCCACTTCCTTAAGCCTACTTCCCAAAGGGCACTCAAAGAGGGTATAACTCATTGTCCTGCTGGGGATTGTGTTAGAGGGGAGAACTCTTGAGCTTAGGAAATGCAAGTCTTTTATATGAGCAGTAATCCAGCCCACCCATTTGTTCTAAAGGAATATATTATATTATATTATATTATATTATATTATATATTCTATTATATTCTATATTTTTAGCCAAAACATCTGTATGGGTTTTTCTGTATAATAAATGATACATTTTTCAATTTCATCAATAATTTTATTGCTTTGGATATTTTGAGTATGTCGTCTATCTCCTGCGTGGTATAGCATTGATTGTTCTCAATTAATGTCTCGATTTGATTGCTGTCAGCTTCAGCTGGTCTACCCAACAGTCGAGCATTGTCCAGCAAGAAATCTCCAGCATGAAACTTCACAAACCACTTCTGACATATTCAGACAGTCGCATCACCTTCTCCAGTCACTAAACAAATCTTCTATTTGCACTTCAGTTGTGTTTTTACCTTTATTGAAATAATAAAGCATAATATGCCAAAAATGTTGCATATTTTCTTCCATCTTCAATATTAAGGTGGCTACACAAAGATTCACCCATTTTGATAAGTATTTTTACATGCACACTGTTATGACCACTGTCATAATACAACCTAACAAAATCATTTCAAATGAAGTTAAAGACAACTAAGCACTACTAGCTAGAGTCATTTTATGGGGAAAAAATGAACTTTTTGGCCTATATTATATTATATTAATAGTAGTCATTATATTTAGCAAACCTGCCTTTTACTGTAAAGAATGAGATACTATATCTTCCAAGGTTGTTTGCTGTAAATAAAATCCTTGAAAAAAATAGCACAGAACAATAGAAGTCAGAGCTTCTGCCCATTAGAAGGAAAGAGGCACACAGAGAAATATCTCCCAACAGGTGTAAAACAAATTCTTATTTGTTAGTCACTATGGTTTTGTTCCTAGTGAAAGCAGTGCAAATCCACCTAAACGAATAGTAATCAATAGATTTCATGATAAATGTTCTCACTGAGGATTTTTGAGCATGATGTTAATTGACTACTGACATGTAACTGTGAGAGAAATACTGGAAACATATGAATTCAGAAAATACCAAGTTTCAAAAGAAAATAGTTGCCATTTTGTCCCTACCTCATTCCAAGAGTGACGTGCACACTGAGAATGGTCAGGGGAGAGTTGTAGAATCAGAGGAGCAGCCTCACCGATCTAAAGCCAATCATCTAATGCATGTGGGACATTGTTTGCCTTTGTAACAAAGGTGTACGAACATAAAAGTTACTGTGTGCAACCCAGAAAACCAGCTTTATTCTAGATAAAATAGACATTATATATTTGTGTCCCAAATGACTAAGTGCTTCAGATTTTGTAACCTAAGTTTGTAATCAAGCAGTAGTTTAAAAACACAGTTTTTGCTACCCAGAAGTAAAATCTGACGCCTACTCCCTTGTCGTATATTTATCCAAATGATTGAAGTAATTCCAATATCATGACTGTAACCTTGTCAGGTTGGTAAATGTCATTACCCATGCATGGGACTCACCCAGTAGTTTTGCTCCCTGTTCTGGCCCCAGCAGTGACCTCCTTCCAAGCTTATTTCTGCTTGAAAAGGACCCTCACCTCTCACTTTGGGCACAAACTGAGCCTGGCCTGCTCTGATAGCGGCAAAATAGCAGGTTGTATTTTCTTCTAGGATTACACCTCATGTGAGGGGACATTTTTAGGAACTGCCACAGAATTAATATAAATCATTTGAGTTAGAGACCAAGCACTAATCCAACATGGACTTGACCTAAGACCGCACTTGGTGGGCTTCAGACTAGATTGAACCTCTTGGACCAACTCAGCTCCCTGTTACTGTCCGTGACAGAATCTATGGTTCCAGTCTCTAAGTACTTCACACTCGTAACGGTTTCTTTTGGTTCCTATGCTACCGGTTTGTCCTTCCTGTTTGGATAAGTGATGCCTACAACCCATGTTACTGTAGTTTAGTTGAAGGCTTTTATAGAGGTCAAGCTATGCTCCTTTAGTATATTTAGTGCATTCCTATGTAAGTAGATGTTCAAATATTTCCTCTGTCTTGCTCTTTATTTGTATATTGTGCTCACAATAATGTTTCACTTGTCATCAGGCAGCCTGTGCCTTGTCCTGTCAATTCCTTCATTCTTCCCTCCCTGCACATAAACCTCCACCTTATCCACATTAGCCCATTCCAAGTTATTCTTCCTGATACGCATATTGTTTCCAGTTTCTAACATGGAAGAAAACCAGCCAGCCTTCCAGCCTTTATTGAGGATGGGTTCAACAATACCTCTCACGCTGCAAGAACACCATTACCGCATGTTCTTATAGTGACCACTTTTTGCTTTTTCTTCATTTTCTGGTTATCTGAGAGGCAGAGTATAAACAAATGAATGAGCCCAGTAAATATGGTACTGGTGTGTGTTTTTTTTTCATAAGAGTAAAGCCGTAATTAGTTTGTTTCTTTATGCAGTGTAAAATGAACAAGATGAATTAGAGTAGTTGCTTCGAGTAATTATGTAATTAAGATGTGTGTGTGCATGGCTAAATGCATTCATAATCTTCAGGAAATTCTTTTCAACGATGACTAGTGCATAGTAAGCAATGTTTTCACTTTTAAAATTTCACGACTGTTTATTTTTTCCCTTAACATGCTAAATTAGACTTTATTGACATATTGGCCTACAAATTTTCCTGTTTATATTTAAAATTTAGTTGGCATAGAAATCCTCTAGAAAAGTTTATGATCAAGTCTAAACATCTGAATTACCTAAGGAGCACTTGTTAAAAATTGCCTCAGTGCACTTACTGAAACTAATAGTCAACAGCTTGGATTTTATGTACTTCTTGCTTCTAAGAGCTTGCTATGAATTAAATCGGTGCCTGACATTAACATTATCTGGACATTCAAGATTAATTACATTGGTGAGACTCTCCTGCAGAAAGCCAAGTCAATATGAAATGCAAACGTGTACGACAGGCTTCTTTGCTTCATCATATACCATTTACTGTTTTAAAATGACAGCGTTGTGATTTTTGAAATTAGCCATCATTCCATCCTAATTCATCTTACACCACTACCTAAAAGTAATCAATCAGAAATGAACAGAGAATGAGTTCATTTAACATTTATAACCACCATTCAATAATTCATATCTAATGAACCAGAAACTATTCTAACTTGTGTTATGATTATTTTTCTACATGCTCTGTATTACCTCTGGACTCATGAGTCAAAGCACTCAATACGGAACAGAGGGAATGAATATACACATATTTGCTGAAGTAAGAGGCAGAGAAAAGAGGGAAGAAAGGAAGGGAGAAAGGAGGGAGGGACAGTGGGAGGGAAGACAGGTTTTGGGATTCTTTATGAATTATCTAACACGTTTTCAAAGGTTAAAAATGAGATCATGGTAACTAGGCGAGGCTACCCTGAAAAGATTTCAATGAACTTAACACTTTGATTTTTGCAGTGAAGTCATTAATATTGTGTCAGCCCTTCCTGATAAAATTCACTTCTAGAAGTTGAGACCATGATGGTAAACACTTTAATCTCAGAGGTGAGTTGAGTCAATAAAATATTTTCTGGTTTTAACTTTCTAATATTTTGCAAAGGTATTTGATATTTAATAAATTAAACAAATGTAAATATGTCTCTATTTTATGAACCAAATAACTGGACCACGTTTTCTCCAAATATGGAAGATTCCCATCATTTTCAAATACTTTTACTCATTTTCAACTTAAAAAGAAGCAATATGAAGACCAGCCAACTCAGATGTTGGTAGGGAAAGATGGATTGACATTGAGGAAAAAGAAGTAAAAGAGGCCCTGGCTGGTGGATTGAGCTGAGTGGATTGAGCACGGGCCTGCAAACCAAAGCATCACTGGTTCAATTCCCAGTCAGGGCATATGCCTGAGTTGCAGTCCAGGTGCCCAGTGTGGGGTATGTGAGAGGCAACCACACATTGATGTTTCTCTCCCTCTCTTTCTCCTTCCCTTCCCTTCACTCTTAAAATAAATGAATAAAAATATTTTTTAAAAAAGAAGTATAAAGGACTGGCCCTATAGAAGAGTTACTTCCACTCAGCATATACAAAAATAATGTGGTTTAAGGTTCACAAACTAAATATCCACTGTATTTCCTAAATATTCTGAGGGTCTGTGAGTCTATTAAAAGAGATTCTAGAGTAAGTGTTCCTCTGGCCATAGGAGATGGATTATTTTTTCATTGTTGTGTGTTTGTTTGTTTGTATTTCTCCAGGCTGTCGTGAAAAGAGAAAGCAAAGCAGAAAGCCCAAATATTCTGGATTTAGCCCTATTCACACATGGCTGTGTGAACCTGACCTAACTTGATCACTGGTAGAATTCACCCTCACCTCATTCTATCGGTTACGCGGTATTTTTCAGCTGAAATTGCCCAAGACCTTTAATTTGACTTTCAAGAGCAATAGTTTGGAAAATCCCACAATTGGGGACAAAAAATTTGGGCAGCAAGAATGGAAAAGTGAGCTTTCTCAGGACAAAAAGGAGAGACCTGACCCCTGACAGTAATCAGACATTCTTCAAAGAAGTTTTTTAGAGTCAGAACAGGTACTGGCTGGGTGGAAACTCCATGCCAATCACTTCTCCTGAGATTAAAATTACACCAATTCAAGTTCAGAGTTTTCAGGGAAGTGTTGGTATTGAAGTGGGATATTTAACTCAATGGAATGGAATGTTCCAGTATCATTTAATCCAAAGCCATAGCTAATGTGAAATATGAAAAAAGACATTTGGTTATGCAATTATTGTGACTCAGAGAAAACATTCATTCATTTAAAGTACTCAAGATATTCAGAAGTAAATTGATGATAAGTGATTTGTCTACCAAAGGGGGAAAAAGAAAGGAGGAAGCTTACTTTAAAAAAGGTAAGGAAGAATTAGAAGAAAACAAAAGTAGGCCTTTAATCTCTTTCAATAGTTTTCTTTTTGTTCTATTATATATGATAAATATCCTGAAATGGCTTTAGCAGAAACAAATCCACTAAAGAAAAACAAAAGTCAAGTTAATTTTTCAGTGTCAAACACCAAATGATCAACTTTTAGGAGAAAAACAAATATGGTCAGACACCAGTGGAAGTGAGCATGACCTTTGTGTCTTGTGAAGCTGCAACAAAGCCCAAGGCAGCTGAGCCCATGGCAACCAGGACCAAGATGTCACCAACCACGGCCACTAGGCAGCAAAAAGAAACTTCAGATCTGGATGTGGACTGCTTAGGCTTCTTGTAATGGTAGATAATAGTTGACTATTGCTGTGAAATTGAACTCATATGTCCTTTTCTCTATTTCCACATTATCAATTTATTTCTGTCCACGTCCTACATACTGTCAGCCTATTAAGCCTATACTCACGCAAAGTCAGCCACATCACTAGCAGATTTATTAATTGTTCAAAAATAATTGCTAATTATTTATGTCCTAATGCTCACAACAAAAACTGAAGTCCCCATTTTTCATGTGGAAAAATAGGAGGCTTAGCTTGGTCAATCAATGTGCCCAAGGCCATATAGACAGCTAGAAAATGTCAAAGTCAGACATGAGCATATGTCTTAACTTAACTCAGGGCTCCGGCTCAGAACACCATTGCTCTTATCTTTCACATCTATGGGGTTGGCTTCCCATTCTTAGTGCTTCTCCAGCCCTGACTGTCAGAGGAAAGTGCATTCTTAAACCAATACTCCCTCCAGGAGTTGCTCCTGAATAATTTGGTCAATTGCACACCTAGTGAATTGCATTATTAATGAAGCTGTTTAAATTTAGAAGGTGAAGGCCAAATTCTATCAAGTAAGTTTCTATCTGGATACATTGGAGCAGATGAGCAGGTGAAATATTGGGGGCTAGATTTTCTTTCATGTTAGATTATGGGAACCGTTTTTAACTCCACTAAAGGGAAAGGAAAGGCCTGCTCCTCCTGTAGTTTCTTTCCTGTCTTGAGACTGTGGCTTGTGCAAAAATGTATCCCTGGGAAGATGAAGGCAATAAGGACAGGACACAAGATCGAATCGAAAACTTCCTAAACTATTGTCGAGTATTTGTTTTTATTTTAAAATCCCATTAGGATGCAAGATTTACCTCAAATCCTTCTTTTAAAAAATTATGTAGTGCATAACATGTATGTCTCAGGCCTGGCAACATCGTCTATTAACAAATTTAATTTCCAGCAATCAAATAAGCCATCTTCCTCCAAACGGCATGGAAAAAATTCAGGTATCTTGCCTCAGCCATTTCATTAGCTGATGCCAACAAATGAACTGATGCCCTTAGAATTTTTATGAGCTTATTTGCAGTATATATTTTAATCGAGTGTTTTTTTTCTTTAAGGCCTAAAATAACAGGGTTTGACTGTCTTTCTTTCTATGATATTGACTATGCTCGAAGTCAGAGGTCCTTTTACTTTAATATGCTGCCATCTACCCCTTGTCACCCACGTCCCCAGGTTTCTGAAGCATCAGCGGGATTTCTACCTGGGGTTGCCCTTGACTTTACGCATACTTTTGAGGCATCTGTTTGTAATTGTTGCCCTTTGCTTTTCTCCCACTCTAGTTTCAGGTAACTACCTCCTGACACTCATCTGACGTTGGGATAACACGAATGTTGTCTGAAGAGTTTCTATCTTTGGCACCTCCCCTGTGCACTAGCCCCTTCTCTGGGAAACCCAGGGGCCTTAGTCCTGGTCCTGCATGTCACTAATAGCTGACACTCATTACATCTGAGGGAGTCAGAGCTGCTAGAAGGAACTGATTCCACTTAGGGTGGAATAGAGTAACAATAATGATGTGATGTTGATAATTAGACCTAACATGTTACATACTCATGGCCAAACAATGTGCCAAGTTCACTCATAATTTTCAGAAGTGAGGAACTAAAGCACAGAGAAAGTAAGTCATTTGCTCAGTGTTACACCTGAGCAAACAGCAGACTGGAGATATGAACCCAGCAGCCTAACTTCAGAGCCTGCCTTCCCAGCAAGAGTGCAAACTGCCCACGGTAGGCTGAGTGGACAGTACTGAAAAGGCAGAGTGGTTGGCAGCAAAGCAAATGAGGATGGATGGGCTTTCTGAATGAACAGCGTCCGGCATGTCCCAGACTCCAACTTGTTTGAAAAGAATAAAAATCAGCATGAAGGAGATATCAAGGATGAATGCTCTCAAGACTATAAATTCATTTTACTCAATCTAAGTGTCTAAGAATACAATACAGATGGCTGCATAATTTAAGGCAGTCTATGTAAGTGAGTGGTAAAATAACTGAAACCCTTAGCCTTAAGGAAAATTGCCAGTATGGCCCCAGATGCTTAGAATATGTGCCCCTCACTGAGCCAGGCAGGGTCCCTTAGGTGAATCAGTACCATTCTGTGAATCACACTTCTAACATGTAGGCTGCGCACTGTATTTTTATTTATTAAGCAACCATGAAAGACAAAGCTGCAGAGAATTCCCAGAGCACCAATAAACAACGGAAGAAAGCCCAACTGTTGTTTTGTTCACATTTCAGTTTTCCCACATGCCTGTCTTCTTCTCAAACTGCAAAATTACTATTCATCCCTGTGTTGACTTTAACAAAATGTGGTAATCTGTAGGGATTGTTTTCTTTTAGGAGCAAATAGCAATGAAGCTTGCTATTTAATCTTCTTTCCATTGATGCACTTGACTATTTAAATTGCACAGTTAAAATAATGAGCACTTAGTACCATTTTCTGTCTGCATCAAACTGCTCTGTTCCATTATATAAGAGACGGTATTTCATTTTGAGCTTCTCAAATAAAATAAAGGAGAGTATTTTTTACCTTTTCGTCTTTTTTAGTGTCATAGTTCCTTGGCTCCCCCAAGTTTTTAGCCCAATCGCTTTTTGATGGTTGCATGCTTTCTTTAAATGATAAATAGCTCCTTGAAGCTTTCTCAGCAATAATGTCTTCTGCCTGCTTCTAAAAGAGCTGTCAAAATTTGTAAAACCACAACATAAGTGTTTTCCCAAATCAGCTTCTTCTGCTGTGAAATCCTTCATGAAACAGTAGAGATATGATTAGCATATTGCACTTGGAGCTCAATGTGTGACTTCCTATTGTCCCAAGGCGATGATTTACAGAAAGAGGTATCCCAGTGCAAAAGTAATAATTCAAAAATAAACTTGCTCACATTCTAGGTTTTGGAGTGTAGGCTTCCATAACCATTAATTCTCAACGTTAACAAAGATTTACACTCAGAAATCCCAATTTAGACAGTGTCTGTTTTTCAGCTTGACTGTACTTTTTCTTCCTTCCACGCAGTGGATTAATTGAGACACAAGACAGTCAAATGGCCTGTCCCAAGGAGTGCCCTGAGTGGATGTTCACTTTGTACCAAACAGTGTCCATCTGGCTGGCAGTCTGCTTGCCATTCTGCTCCCCACCACCTGAGCCTCCCTCACCTGGTCTTCCGCACTGTTTCAAGGGGGACCAGGAAGCAACACTAGTCACATGTCTTCTGTCCTCTGTGAAGAACGACCTCCACCTCTTATACGTTAGATCTGTTCATACCCAAGTGAGTCCAGCCAAGAGGTGGCCCCACTTCCCACCTGCCTCTAATGACTTCTTATTGCATGATGGTATTTTTTAAATAAGAAAATACTTAAGCACTAGTTGGTGTGGCTCAATTGGTTGGAGTGTAGCCCAGTAACCAAAAGGTTGCGTGTTCAGTTCTTGGTTAGGGTACATACATACCTCCTTTGAGGGTTTGATTTCCATCCGGGCACATACAGGAGGCAACCAGTCGATGCTTTTCTCTCTCTCCCATTGATGTTTCTCTCTCTTCCTTCCTCCTTAAAAGCAATGAAAAAAAAAAAGTCCTTGGCTGAAGATACAAAATAAAACTAAATTAAATAAAATAACCAAAATATTTATAAAAAAGGGAAAACCAAGCATAAATCCAACAGTAACTCACTGTTTTGGGGGGCACAAACCAGTTCATGGACATTGAAATGACATAACAGAAATAGAAATCTGTATTCGTATTAACAACAAGCAATCAGGAAAGCACAAAACCTAGTTGAAAACAACATTGAAGTCGTTTAAGCAAAACTGCACTAGTCTGTATTTAACATCTGAGAGGGCACTTTTAGGCACAGAGAGAAGAAAAATCTATCAACTGTCTCTGTAACTTGCACAAAAAAGGAATGGATATTGTCACTTCATTGATTTTGTAAATCACATTATTTTATATTATTTAAAAGTAGATTCTCAAAGTGTATATAATATTTAAAGAGTGATAATAAGACAAATATCCATTCAGTGACCATTTTATATTATAAATACCTTTGCTATTCCATTATGTTGAATTGATTTATAGTTATGTAAAAATATTAATGTTCCTAAACATGCTAGTTTTTCCAAATGTATATGTACATTTATGTGCATGTGATTTTCTTTTATTGCTCAATATTAACTTTTTAAGGCTCATGCTTGCTTAGATGTGTGATTCTCATTTGTTCATTTTGATCTCAGCAGATAATAAATGGCTTCAGGTTTTTTGCTTTTGTGTAAACGCAGCTATGAACATTATTAGACATGTCTCCTGGTGCATATAGACTCATTTCTTTAGGGTATAATTAAAGGAGTTGAGATGCTGTATTTTTAAGTAACGTGCATGTTTACCTTGACTAGGTAAAGTCAAATTGTTTTCCAAAGAACAAGCGATTAATGAGAATCCCAATCTTTTGAACATTCATAGTCTTAGATTTTAAAAATTTCCCAGTAGGTGGGATGTCAAATAGCAACTAATTGTAGTTTTACCTTTAATCCTTGGATTTTTAGTTGAGGTTTAACTATATTTCTTTCATACATGCAGTAGCCACTCATGATTCTTCTTCTACAAACTGCCTATTCACATTTTTGCCTATTTTCCTATTGAGTTGTTTGTTAATGTCTGTATATATTTATGTTTTCTGGACACTAAATTTTACTGGTTATAAGTGTTAAATGTGGCTGATACCATGTCTCTGTTTGCTTATTTTCTCATTATTGTTTTATGAAGAATAGAAGTTCTTAATTTTATGTCTCTGTTTCTGAATTCTTCATTCATTGCCTTTATCTACCTGGCTTTTCCTGCATCAATATCCACTATTAGGCTCATAATAAAAATTGTATTTGGCAGGACAAGCCTCCCTGACCTAATCTTCTTCAGGTGTGACTAGACACATATAGCCTTTTGTTCTTCATACGTATTTTTAAATCTACTTATTTACTTTCATGAAAAACTATTCAGCAATTTTCAACTGTGAATGTCTATCTTGAACCATAAATATGTAGGTCATATAATGGGATTGCAGCTTATTGGTCATATCACTAATAAAGTTGTGTCTGATTGGTTAATTCTTGATACCATAAATCCTCATATACAAGTATAGACATCTGATGTTTTAAAAAGTTACCTTTTGAGCAAAAAGGGCAAGTAATTACTACTCTTATTATTTTTTATAAACCAGTCAAAATTATACCTATTTTCTCTGATCAGCAAAAATATATTTTTTTGGTATGCTGCAAAATTTTAGTAATAAATTTATGGGTATCATGACGTGAAAAAAGTTGAAAATTGCTGGTCTAGATCAATTTCAAAGGAAACTAAATCATGTATGATATTGATTTCTCCCTATCAATGTACAGGGTCTACTTTCCATTTATTTAGGTCTTCTTTGATATTTTTCAGCTAAGCTCTTACACTAGTCTTTATGAGACTTTTTACATTGGTTTAAGATTATTCCTATGCCACATTTTGACTACCATTGTAAATAGCATACTTTATTTCACAATTTCTAAGCATTATTTGTTAATGTATAAAAATAAAATTGACTTTGGTACTCTGAATCTTTTATCCAGCAACCAAGTCACCTTATTAACCCCAGTGATTGAAGATTACTTTGGGTTTTCTCTTTAAGATAAGGACAGTGTAGTTAGTAGTGCACCCAGAAAAGCCTGGGAGCTAGGTGAAGGTACTTTAGATCTGAGACGCATGCCAAAAGCTGTGTAACAGCGATAATAGAGAATAAAAGGAACAGTGGGGAGCCATGGAGGCATCCTCAGAGTGGGATGTCTCTGAAGGTACTTATGTAGGAGATGTCTGGGTGAATTTCTTTGAAGTCGTGCATTTGTTGCTCAAGTCTGAATCACACTATCCAAGTGCTTCTTCTTGCACAAATTTGTTTCTCCCTGATATTTTGTGGTTCAGAAATTGATGTTTAAAAATTAATTAATCTGAAATCATATTTTGCCTTTTAAAGAGTAAATAAAATATAATGCATCAGTAACTAAGCATCATAAAGTAGACAAAATTATATAGTATTTTAGGCGACACAAAATATTTTGAAAGCATCCTTAGATTAAGTTTAATTTTTTTTGTAACAAATATTCATTGAGGGCCCTGTACATGCACGACACCGACCCATTACACAAATTATTTGTTGGGTCGTCCCTGTGCAAGGAAAATTAAGAAGATGGTAAGTTTAACTAATTTAGGCCATCAATCTTACAAACAACCCTCACCCCTATCTTTGCTCCGTAATAGGGTTTCACTCTGACTTATTGAATAATTGCCTAATCCATCTTACATATGTAGACAAGAATTTATCAACCTGAGGTATTTCATGTGTTCATCTTTGAAAGAAAACTCCAACCAGCTAACCATTATGTCCTAATTCTTTAGCTATAGTCATCACTCAACACTTTCTAGGGAAAAGTCATACAAAGGAAATACTTTTGAGAATTCTTTTTCTTACCCAATGAAAATTCTACTATGTTTCAATTCCTATCTAGAACATGGAAATACTATGGTAATATTCAACCAAGCCCCACCCATATAGTTCTAGAGAAATAATTCCTGGCTCAACATTTTATAAGAGGCAAATCCTTATAAGCCTAAGAAACCCTTGAACACTTTGTAGATCTTCAGTAATGGTTATCTTCTCATTTTCCTTTCCTCCTGGGAGATGGGGG
>VMDR010017168.1:0-20372 GCA_007922815.1 Macrotus californicus | reverse complement strand
TTAGATTGTTCTTAATTTCAGTATCTCTGGTTATATTTTGTTTGCTTTTCTCTTTCATTGATTAGGAATATAACTTCTTTAGAGAAAGATTTTTTAAGCCAGCCATGTCCATTGTTCTTGTGCATCTAGGCTAATGCGCCTTTGAGATGCCTGAAGGCATAATCACCTTTAGCAAAGCACATAATCTTGTTAACTATCCTTTAATCCAATTCCCTTCTTGCTTTCTCCCACCTCCAAGTAATCTACCTTACTTTCCCTCCAATTTTAAGTGCATAAAAGAAGCTGCAAAATTTATTCTTAAGAGCATTCAAGATCTTGTTCCCTGGCATAGGTCTTCAGTTTGACCCATACTCATAAAAATTCTCTACAGGTTTGGATTTTTTTTTCATTGACACTCACCTACAGAGCTTTTTAAAGATAGATGTGTGTTCTTTATGTTCTCTCCCAATTCCTTGACCCTCATACTTAGTTGATCACCAAACCTTGTTGATTTTACCTCTTTAGGAGCTGCTGCTCAGTCTCCCCTTTTCTGTACTCACTGCCATAAGGCCCTGCCTCACCTGCAGCCCATTTTCACTGCCTTATTGGCATCTTCCAGGAAGATACTGAACCTGGGTCTCTCTCTCCTTGAAAGCCTCAGGGTGCACTCTTCATTCATGGGCATAGCCTGATGGCTGTCCTTGATATCTGAGCCCTTTTCCATGGGCACCTGGCATATTTACCAGCCTTCTTTGCACCAGGTTCTAGATGTGAGCTAGGTGTACTAGGTGTGGTCTGTGCTTTATTCCTTCAAAGCACACTCATGCCTGCCCCCTCCCTTTCTTCCCCTCTGGTTGTCTGGAACAAGGATGCAGTGGCAGGAGCTAGAGCAACCGTTTTGCATGATGGGTTGGAAGCCTCATGCTCCAGACTGCAGGTTCAGGAGAGTGAAAGATGGGAAGAGAAAGATGTGGGCTGCCTCCTCCTTGCCAGCCTCCATTTTGGTCATGGCTGTGTCCTCTGAAGCCCCAGCCTGACAAGTGCCGCTCCTCTCACAGGGCAGTGTTGTCTGTGTTCAGTGACATGCCCTCCAGCCATGGATCCCCACTGTGACCTGAGACAGGATATTAAGAAGCTAAGAAAATTCCTTGGCAAGTGGAATGGGATAACTGAGATAGCTGAACACAATGGCTGAACAATTTATAGCCAGATACAAAAGGTCACCTCCCTAGAGATAACATCTAGGTCTCAGTTGTGTTTCAGCTCCAGGTCCAGAAAATCAGCAAAACCAGGTGAGCTATACCAGAACCAACTGCAATGACTAAAGACCCCCTTCCACTGACCAGTCAGAGGAGACCATGACCCTGAAAGTACACACCTGGAGAACTGATGAATATTATACTGAAACCCTCCCCTGAGACCTCCCCTAAGATCCTGCCTGCAAAAAAGAGATAAAAGCCTCAAGACAAAGGAATTAACATGTGTGTGTGTAGTCTTCCTGTGATTAGCAGCTGGAGCCATACCTTTTCCTTTCTTCTCCCCGACACCCGCCCCCCACAATTCTCTTCACAAGGCAAACAGCAGCTGGCAGCTCATCCTAGGCTCATCCCCTGAACCTGTCCTCCAGGCCCCTTTTCTCTGACTTCCCAGTAAGCTAAGGCAGCCCAGCCTAGGCTCTCTTGTTGCTTCTTCTATGCTAAGCCCTTCTCACCACCCTCAGTAGGCCCGAGAGAAAATGTGTTAATAAAACGCTTACTTATCCACTTTATCTCACTGATCTGTAATTCTTTAGTGTGTGAGTGAGAAGAAACAAGCCTCCAGTAACACACCTACCCCACGGGTTCCCTTCACTACACTGTCCTTGTTTGGGTGCTGCTGAGGGTACCCTAGGTTTCCTCCACTCATCCTGAAAGTCCCAGTTCTGAGACCAACCTCCACCCTCAAGTCTTGCCTTGAGCCCCTTGAGCTCCCCACTCCCACTTATTTCCCTGTTTTCCCACAGGGCCGCCTCTGGAGAGCGTGCTAGCCTGCTGGGCTGGCCCCACTATGTGCTCTGTCTCATTTCTTGACCCTCTACTATTAGGTGCTGGAGTGGCAGGTTTGTGTCACTGTCTTCATTCTGTGGGGCAGTCCCAGGCCCAGGCATGGTGCCTGGCAGGCACATCAAGGATGCTCAGTGGGGAGCTTCTGATAGTATCAAATGCTCACATGATGCAGGGAAGGCCAGGTTTGATAAGGCTCAGGGTAGAATTTGGTTAGGTGTAAAAAGAAAGGGAGGGTTTGGGTGGGGCAGACTGTTCTTCAGGTATACAACCATTGGAGAAGCCTCCGCACAGAAAGCAGGCCCAACTTCAGACATGCCGACAGAACCCGTTCCATGTGTGTAGAGCCCAGTGGAGAATAAGTATGTGGGGAACTTGTTCAGAAATGATAGAGAATTTCAAGACAACAATAGCAGAGCAATAAACAAAACATGGGGGCCTAAGTGTGAGCCCCTGAGCAACTGATTGCACAGGTTGCATATGCATGAAATTGGTCCCAGTGCCAAGCTCAGTTCCTGTCTCAGAGATGACATTTGTCCATTTCTCCTTCCCTCCCTCCCTCCTCTATACCCCCTCTCTTATTTACTCATTTACTTTCTCCCTCCCACCTTCCTTCCCATCCTCACTGGACAGGCATTTTATCAGGGATCCCCTAGAAATCAGACAGTGAGCTAATGCAAGGACACACTCTTGCAGCTCATTCCAGTGGTGGAGACAGAGAGCTACTGAGTAGAAAAGCAGAACAGGTGGCAGTTTGCTGGAGGAGGAGAAGGCAGGGCAAGGCCTGGGGTGGTGGGGTGACTTTAGACAGGGTGTTCAGGAAAGGCTTCAAGAATAATGTGGCAAAGGACATGGGAGAAAGGAGAGAGGCAGGGTGACCAGCTATTGGGCCACAGGGAAATCGAAGCAGAGGTGACAAGATTTACTGCTGGGCAAGTATAAGTGTGGGGCCAAGATGAGTGGAGCATGCTGTCCAGAACTTCGGCCTGAACAGCAGGAGAGCTGGGGTACCCTGTGCTGAGATGAATGAGGCACAGATGGAGTTGGTGTGGCAATGAAGATCAGAGCTTGTTTCTGGAGATGTTCAGGTATCCATGTTGCACTGTGGAGGAAGGGGTTGGTCCGGAGCTGGGGGCGGCCCTGCTCCTCTGGTATGCAGGGTGGCCAAGTCTACAATATAACAGAACGCATGCACAATCTGCTCCTGGGGCAGACGTCTCTGAGTGTGTAGGACAGAAAGTCAAGTCCACACACATGGGTTTGTATCAGATGATTGGTTCAGCACAGGCTCTCAGTTCTACTCTCTCTGTAGGGCCTGTTGTAGTCTTGGGTCAGTCAGACAGACAGATAACACCATTCAAAAAACATCTGGTTTATTAGGATTAGCTGTGGCATATTTGTTCCTTTAATAGTTCTAAACTGATACATGTTTCCCCACTAACAGCATACATGTAGGTGTGTGTTGAGCTGCAGTGACAATAGCAAACAGGTCAATTGTTTAGAAAATCATTGTGATCCTAATGGGTTTATGTTAGCAGTGGTGAGATAAAGAAAAAATCTTGCTATAAGGTGTTAAGCAGAGCCAGGAGGGTGTCCAGAACACCTTTTTGTGCTCTTGCCATGAGCCCCAGCACCCCCCTCCAAAACTGAGGGGGAAGCTGGGGTCTGTGCTGGGTGGAAGGGAGGCTGCCCATTCCCTGCAAAAGAATGGGATCTTTTGGGATTGGGATCCCCTACACTGGCTACAAGTGACATCTTTGCCTAGAAAGATTTTCGGGCATGAAACCCATTTCTGTATGGGCCAGCATGACCTCTTGGGTACAGGGAGAGGTGTGTTCACATCAGTGCTTGGGTATAGTATCCTGTTGTGTTCATGCCTCCAGGTGAATTTGGATCAGTTGTGTCTCCGGGGTCTCCTCCCTGGCTAGCCTGTGCCCTCCTCTCACCTCTTTCAAGGCCAGGCTGTGTGTGAGACCTACTGTTCCTTCCAAACCCAGCTCCTCTGCCCTGCTCCTATGGCACCACTTGGAAGCTCCAGATGTCAGTGCAGAGCTGTCAACTGTGAGAATGAACTCAACTGGAGACCCACACGGTTTACATGGAGTACCTCAGGTAAGACTCCACACACAGCTGATGCCTGGCTCTTGTGCTTGCTCCTCATTCACTTCAAATAATTTTTTTCTTTTTTATATAGGTGATTCTTTAACCAGATGTGTAAATGTGATTGAATTTGTCTCTGTAAGAACGTTCATATAAATAAATTCATGCATCTGAAAGATTCGTGGTTAAACCATGTGCCTGATATTTAATTTGGGAAATGGTATTGCGGTCACCTGCTTATGGAAGAGGTAGGGCAGGGATAGGGTGGGTGGGAGGTGTGAGGGGCTTTACGTGACATGAGTTGTCACAGCTCTGGCAAGAATTCCAGGTCTGGGCTCAGGGGGGCTTTATAGGTTTGGGAGTTTGCAATGTAGTTTCTGCTTTTCCTTAGCTGAGGAGCACAAACATTCACATGGCTGCCCAGCTGAACAGACACCCACATTGTCTCTCAGTGCATTTCTTACATTTTTCTCCCTCAAAGAGAAACCAGAGAAATAAGACAGGGCAATGGAAGCCACTCTTTGTGGGGGAACTGGGGTCCTGCCCCCAGTGGGTAGGTACTTGGGTACTTTGCCTCTCCTGAGGGGCAGGGGCATGAGAACAGAAACCTGGGTCCTGGGCAAGCAAGCATGATGGGCCTGCCTGTTGGAAGGGGACCAATTCTAGCTCTGCCGTGGTGTAGGCAGGTCCCTGGAGGGAAGGCAGAGATGGGTCCCCTCTTTGAGGACTGGAAAAAGCCCTAGAAGAATAAGATGTGGGGAAGGGGCAGCAGTTCTGCTACTAGAGGAAGAGGAGTGAGAGACCCAACTCCTGGAGTCAGAGGCCCTGGCAGGGAATCTGCTGCCTCTTTTCTGTAGCCTGGAGCTCCTGCCTGAACCTTCCATGGGAATCAACACTGAGCAACTGCCCCCCAGTGGCTCCCCCCACCACATGGTCATAGTTACACTAAGGAGCCTCATGAGGTCACAGCAAGTCCAATTGAGAGTGAAGGTTTTCCTGAAGTGGGCAGTGATCCTTGTTTATTGCTGGCACTAAATAAGGGCCACAGGTGGGCATTGGCACCTGAGAAAGGCTGGTCAGGCACTGCGGGGCCTCGGCTAGAAAAGGTTTAGGAAAGATTGGCCCTATCAGCTAGCCTCACCTGCCCACCTGGCTGCAGGGCCACTGAGTGGCGACTCTCTTCTCCTGCCACCAGAGGTAGCTGTGCTGCCAGCACTGAGCTCCCAGGACAGTTATGGGCCCAGACAGATGGGGACATGGGGGAAGCCTGACACTGCCACTGGTGGTGCTCAGGGCTTTGCCTCTGGGGCCTGTGCAATGATGCCTTTAGCATAGAGTTCCCAGGCCAGCTTTTCCCACATCTCTGCAGAGGGATCAGACTCTTGTGCCTCCTAGTCTCCTGGGGC
This sequence comes from Macrotus californicus, assembly GCA_007922815.1. Taxonomy (NCBI): domain Eukaryota; kingdom Metazoa; phylum Chordata; class Mammalia; order Chiroptera; family Phyllostomidae; genus Macrotus; species Macrotus californicus. The sequence goes on along the minus strand of VMDR010017168.1, from coordinate 14,845 downwards.
CCACCCACTCACTCACCCACCTACCCAAATAGTGTCTGCTTTAGAATCTACATTATATATTAGACATTCCCTCTTCAATATACTTGTCCTCTCATAGTGTCAGGTAAAATGAGTCATGGAAGGGAAGGCAGCCCTTGAATACACAGCTCTCAATGGGCAGCCTCAGGCTCCTTGAAGGGGAAGAAGGGAGAGTAGGGTCTCCTGCCAACTTCTCTCTCTCTGGGCTAAGTTTCATGCCACCTCAAAGCCCTGTTCTCACTGAAAAAGAGTTGACAGGGGTCACAGGGTGGGACTATGCATTCTGAGGAAGTTCCAGGCATTTTCTGGGACTCAGAGTACATGTAAGTCTTCCCTGGGAAGCTGATGCCAACCACCTCATCACATCACAGCCAGAGAAAGGCCAGACTGAGATGAATGAGGTTGGAGGGGTTGGAGGGACTGGAGGGGTAGGCAGGAGGAGGACTCCTCCAATTATTGCAGTTAGGTGTCCCAGAACACCAGGAATTCCTGGGAACCTTGCAGGAGCTAGGAGAGGCAGCACAGAGTCTCTGCTGTGTTTTAAGGACATTCCAGCACATTCCATCTCTGGAAAACTGCCTGTGACACTTCTCTGTTTTTGCATAAACTGTCTACCCCTTAGGTAGGTCCAGGGATGGACAACTTAATGTAAGACAAGAATGTCTTTTTTTCTTTAGTAAATTATGTTAGGGATTCCTCCAATTTGTGATTTTTTTTTTTTCTTTTTGCAAGCCACTTCCGAGAGGTCAGCTTCTGCCCTTCCTCTGCCCATTTCCCCAACTGCGGGATTGCCTGGCAGGACAGTGTGCTCAGGGTAGGGACTCTGTTCTCGCTGCTGCTGTCCTCTGAGAGACCCACATGTTTATTTCATGGAAGACAGAGTTGGTTACTTCAGGAAGCTCTTTGTGGAGAACGTGGTAGGCACCTTCGTAAATCTGGAATTAGGAGAGAGAGGAAATCAGGGCTATAAGAAACTACAGGTGCAGGGAGGAAGGCCACTGGCAGCAGCTGGAATCCCCCAGATTCTCTCCCGTCCCGAGGACTCCTGTCTTTATGGTACCAATACCTTTTGATCAGATGATGGTTCAAATAAATTAAAATGTCCCAATATGTCCTAGCATTTCCTTTCTTAAGTCAACACATACTTTCCATTTACTCTGCTTCTCTCTCCAGCTGTGGACCTGGTCTGTGCCTCCATCTCAAAACTGATTTCCATTTACTGTCTTCACTTACTTGCCTTCCACTTGGACCTCAGCTGATCCCAGTCTATTTTCACTCCCACCAACCTGCAGCAACTGTTCTTGGCAGGGGCTCCAATAACCTTCAGTCACCATAGCCAGGGAACACTTGCTCACATATTATTTGTCTTCCCAATATCATTTGAAAGCTGTTAACCTTCTAGAAATACTTTCCTCTTGTGGTTTCTTTCTATTCTTTTCCCAAATTTCCAGTGGACTCTCTGATAGGTATCTCAAAATGGAACTCCCTGTGTCACCCATCTCGGGGTAGGGGTCATTGTCTCCTCACTGACACAGGCCCAAGCTCAGGATTCATCCTTAATCACTTGATCACCACAGTCACTCTCTCTCCAGGTCTGGCCAGGCTGTCCCCTGCCTTCACTGCCACCACCTCAGGTCAAGCCCATCCTCTTGGCCTGGGTGACACCACCATCTTCCCACCTGGTGTCCTTGCCTCCTTTTTTGTCTCCACATGGCAGCTGAGGGATGCTTTGAGAACTTGAGTTGGAGCATGTTGCTGTCCAGCTCAGAACACTCTGGTGGCTTTTTCACAGCACTGAGAGAAAAATTCCAGATTCCTTCTCTGCTGCCAGGCCCCCTGTTACAGAACGCCCTCACTGTGTCCTGCACTGACCTCCTGGTTGCTTGCATACACCAATATTTTTGCAACTCGGGTCTTTGTAGTTGCCTTTCCCTTTGTCTGGAATGTTCTTCCACTGGTCTAGTCACTGGTAGCTCTTAGGCCTGCCTGCCTGCCTATCTGAAGTAGGTGCTTTGCCTTTTGTCTGGTCTCCCTGATCCCACCTCCTGCTTAATTTCCTCCAGGACACTGACCCTCTTCTTCATCTTTACCATCCTGTCTGGTTATTTGTTTGTTGCTCATCTGCTAGGACGGACTGCTTGGGAGGTTGAGACTTTGCCTGCTTGTTCTCTGGTCCTGGCACAAAGTCAATGTCCAGTGAACACTTGGATCAAATAAAGAAATGGATGAATGGAGAGTGAATGAACAGATGAGCACTTTGCCTGGCCTTCTTTTGCAGGGCCACCGAGGTTCCATTCCAGCAAAGGAAATGATTTATGAGGTGCCCTCACCAAAACTACAAAGTGCTCATGGCATTTATACTTTCCAGCATTATAAGAGCCAATCCTCCTTTTTCTCCTTCTTTCTGTTCATCTAGGAGTCTACATCTTGTAGTTGGTATGGGCCAGGGTCTGTAATGCATAATGATGTGAAGGGAGCACTTGAAGGTTTGCAAAGACATAAGAGTCTCTGTCAGTACAGTAGGGAATGGAGAGGGTTAGTGTGCATGAGTCAGAGGGTGTGAGTGTGAGTCCTGATCCTACTGCTCAGTAAGTGTGTGGTCTGTAATGCGTTGCCTGCTCTGTTTATAACTTATCAGGAAATGGCTCTGGAGTCAGGGCTTCCATGTATCCACTGTATTGGTGGTAGTGGTATAGTTTGGGAACACATCCATTCATTCTTACACTGAGGCTGTGCTCTGCCCACTTGACTGCAGATAGCTGCCTTCAGGGTCAACTGACAGATACATAGTAGGTGCTTCTCCTCCTCCCATTACCCCAGCTGGAGCTCTTCCTAGTTCAATCATGTGAACAAAACCAGGAACATTGGGACCTCCAAACCACATATCTAAAGGCCCTCTAATTAGTCCATTGCAGTCTGTATGTCTGACAAGCCATGTAGCTAAGCCACAGGTCCCATCCTCTGTTGCAGATTCACTTGCAGACCAGACCCTGCCATGTCCCACTGCACCAGTACACCTACAGCCCTTGGCAGTGGTGACTGGTCCCAAGCTGCTGCAGCAAACCAACCTGTAGGGAGTCTGGGTGGCTGCAGGCCTTTGGACCTTGAACATGGAAAAGTGGGACACAAACTCTTGGAGATCTTTCTTTGCTCAGTGCCCTGTTGCAGGTTTTTTTCTTGACCTGGACATCTTCTGAGTGTTCTCTCTTTTTCCCTTTCAAGCTTGTTCATGTGAACAGTCACCTAATGGCTCATGTTCTTGCTTATTCTAAGCAAGAACTTAATTCTTAACAACTGCCTTGTATTCGTGGTACTTATTTCCCAGTGGGGCCAGGTTGGCCCCATTTCAAGATGCTTCTCCTGGGAGTGGCCTTTGGGGTTCTGGGAAGATATGCCCAAAAGGATACCACCTTCCCAACCTTGGGGAAGTGAGGGGGTTAGGTGCTCACTTTGAGTGTCTTGTCCTGGCTCTTGGCAGACTCCATGAGCAAGTAGGCCCCTTTGCTGTCGCACAGGCGGTCAGCAGAGCCCTGGAGCAGGAGAAAGGGCAAGGTCAGCTTGGGGAGGGCCCGCTCCACCCTTGAGACAGCATTGAGCAGCTGGATGCCAAAGCACACTTTCAGTCCTGCTCGGCAGTTGAGGGGGTCCGTGTTATAAAGGTCGACCTGAAGGAAAAAAAGAGAGGGTTCTGTCAGTTCATGGGTGGGGGAACTTTTCTATTTTCTGATAATTCTTCCTTCTTCTCTCTGAATCCTCACCCAAGGATATGTTTATTTATTTTAGAGAGAGACGGAAGAAATGGAGAGAGAGAGAGATGTGAGAGGAAAACATTGATCGGTTGCCTCTTGTATATGCCTCAACAGGGGATTGAAACTGCAAGTAGGTATATGTCCTGATGAGGGATTGAACCTGCAACCCACATATGTGCCATGACTGGGAATTGAATCTGCAACTTTTTTTTTTTTTTTAGTATATGGGACAATGCTCTAACCAACTGAGCCATCTAGCCAGGGCTGTTAGCTCTGCCTTCTGCTTTGGCCTGAAGAGCTGATTCCATTCAGTCAGCCTGTTTGGGGTGCAGGTGCCAGCAGAATGGCCAGCCCTTGCCTGGCCCAGACCTACACTGCTTCTGATGCCTTTCTTCACAGGTTTTGTTCTATGCATTCCACATTCACACATGTGTCTGTAGACGGTTTCAAGTGTTAATCCCTATGTTTTTATATAGGCAGCACTGTATTACTTACATAGAATTTCACTAAGGAATAGCTCTGAAGACATTTTGGTGTTAGTCATCTGAATTGTGCTTTTTCTGAGTCTGTCTCCCCTTACTTAGTGTCCACCTGGTAGAAGTGAGTGAGGTACACACAAGATGCAGGGGCAGTGGGGACCATGGTGGAAGGCATGGGGCTGGTTGGAGTTGCTCCTGAGGCACTTTGGCAGGGCACTACCACACAGGCTTCCAGAGGAGCAACGTCCAAGGCAGGTCTGGTCTGTGGTGTGCTCTAGCCTCCATGTCCTCTGGTCTGCAGAAGGCTGCCTATCATTCTGACAGAGATGCCTGCTGCTTCTCTAGGAGACATGCCCAGAGGCTGAGTCCCCCCTCCTTAGTCATCAAATTGCCCAGGACCTAACTCTGACACTCTCCCTGCTTATGGCTCAGAATCCAACCCAGCCCTTCATGGGGATACCCTGATACCTTGTCCTTGTTCTCTCAGGCTTCACTCCTCCTGCCTCTAAGAGAAGAGTGAATTGTCTGTTTGCTGTGGCCCTAGATGGGGAATTGTCCCCACAAAATCTCAGTGAGAAGTATCTCAGGCCCATATGGGTGGGTGTGAGGCCACAACCATCTCTTATTTCATTTCCCTCATCCTTGCCAGTGGATTCTCAACTGGTTGGAGAAGTGCCATATGGTTTTAATACTGGGTAAGGGAGCAGAAGGGCCATGAGGACAGGGAACACAGGGACAGCTGGAAGGAAATGTGCTTCCAGCTGTCCTCTGTGAGGCTGCCAGAGTGTCCACTGTGTTCCAATCTGAGTCTGCAAGGGTAGGGGTTACACTGCTCTTATGTTACCACCCCTGTAGGACTTGGCTAGAATACGGATTCATGCCAAAATGGAACAAGCTATTCTGGGTCATCCCTGCCATCCCCAATTCCTCTGATGCTGGGGACAGAGCAGGCAAATCAGGCTTTTGTGGAAAGCCACATGCGACGGTTTAGCCACTTCCTACACCTCAGCTGGTGTGAATCCTGCAGGACCAGGCTATTTGTTTAGGGGCTGAGGGGACAAGAGACTGGCAGGGGTAATGCATAGGCAGTGCATAGCCATAGCTCCTTGTAAACCCTTGCCCAGGGTTTGCAAGGAGCCCTGTTTGGGAGGAGAGCCTGGGCTTGGAGTCTGTCGAGAACTGAGGCTAACAAGGAGAGCAATGGTAACTGCAGCACCACTGACTGGACACATGCTTTGTATCTGGCACAGTGCCAGGGTATCACGTGCCAGATCTCATTTAGTGGAAAGAAATAAGAATAGCGAATACTTCTCAGCTCTTTATTCCTGTGTGCATTCACTAAATGTTTAACCTGATTAACTTGCCTGAGTAATGGCTCTTATTATCCTTGTTTTGCAAATGAGGAACCTGCCTATTATTCATTACCCAGTTCTTGTTCTCCCCTATAGAACCCTTAAAGTTTCATTTGGAACACAAGCATCCATAGTAAAGACTACATTTTCCAGGCTCCCTTGCAGTTAGGTGTGGTCATGTGACCACATTCTGGCCAATGGGATGTGAGCAGCAGTGCTGTGCACTCCCTTTTGTCAAATACTTGTTCTATTTATTTCCCTCCTCCCACCTATGAGGACAAAGCAGAGTAGGGAGGCAGATGAGGCTACAGGGACAAGAGCCGTACCCCAGAAACAGCAAGCAACAAAATGCATTGGAGCATGTGGGGCTGGTGACACTGAGAAGTCACTGTGCAGGGAAATAAGCTTCTCCCCTGTTTAAGTTCCCATTGTTGAGGTCTGGGTCTCTGCAGGCTGGTAGCCCTGCTAACAGCACTCCATTCTATGCTGCTGGGCCCTGGTTGCAGGGAATATGTCCTTATGAGTGCACAGGGCCAGAGTCTGCTAGATCACCACTTTCCTGAAATGGCCTGCCACCTTGCCCTACTGACCCAAGACATCCTGGCTACATGAGGCCCCTTGGGGAGTCTGTTCCAGGGTCTAATTACTCTGCCAGCCCAGTTGGCTTCCTGCTTTTGGCTTCATTTTCCTTGTCCTGATCACGTAGTCCCTGTTTACACAATGGCTGATTCTGGGCCTGGAGAATAAGTTGCCAGATATGTTGGGGAAAGGGCAGTCCCCTGGTGTGAGCCACAGCTGGGGCAAAAGGCGAGGGACAGAGGAAAACTGAGATTTGGAGCAAGAAGGAGGGCCATACCTCATGGGGAAACAGACTTAGAAGGCCCAAATCCTCCCCTCAAGTAACCATTCTGGCCCCATCACAGTGGCCTTTGCTTACTTGAAAGCTAAAGGTGACAAAATGAGAGAAATGGAGAATAGAAATGTGGTTGTCAGGGATGGAGCAGAGGGAAGTGGGTGTGCTATACAAGGGCAACATGAGGGATCTTTGTGGTGATAGGACATTCTGTGACTTGGCTATATAGATGTCAGTTTCCTCATTGTGATGTTGTCCTATAGTTTTGTAAGGTGGGAGCATTGAGGGGAACTGGGTAAGGAGTCCATAGGATTTCTCTCTATACTTCTCACAACTACATGTGAATCACTATTACATCAAAACAAAAAGTTTAATTTTAAAAACATATAACAAAGACCCATCTTTGGCAATATCTCTCGCACCCCCTCCCCCCATTTTTTTTTATTACAGTTGTTCCTGCCAGCTGAGAATGTGTCAGCTGGGAACATGTCAGTTGGAGGCTATGGGTCCAGGTCCAACTGACCACATCTTTGCTTCAGGTAACTGACCTCTGTGGGTTCTTCCACTGGCTGAGATTTGAAGTCTTTCACCTTAGGGGGAGAGGTCAACTGACAATATGAAGGAAATCAGAAGACTGAGTAGCACCCATCCCTGATACTTCCCAACCATGATCTGGGCATGGCTCTTCTCTCCTGAACTCAGTTGACTAACTTGTGAAATGGGGGTGATGGTAGAAATGCTTCAGAGGACTCTAGGGAGATTCAATGAGATGATGTAGATACAGTGTCAAGCCCAGGGTCTGGCCTCATAGCGAGGTTAATGATGTCTGGGGTGCATCTGAATCTGACACTGGGAACAAGAGGAGGAGAGCCACTCCACACTGGAGGCCTCTCTCCCTCAGAGATCTTGAGTCACATAACCTTAGGTGAAGCCTTATTCTTTCTGAGACCTCAAAGGTTCCCCTTGGGTTTTAAGTTTCACAGGTTGTGAATAATTTCCTGGCCTCCTGTGTGTATTTTAGTGATCCTCTAGTACCTTCTCTGTTTTCTATGGCTCTGAGACCTCCCAGCAAGATTGAACTTGCTAGCCAGGAACATGCCAGCCGGGCTTCTGATATCGAACACTGTCTCTCTGTGGGAAAGAAACTGCCCTAAAGCACAGTGAATATAGCTACAATCTACAGCTGGGAGTTGTCTTAACTTGGTTGAGCAAAATCTAGGCACCAACCCTACAGTCAAATCCCTTGACTTATTTTTAAAAAAGCTGTTATGTGATGGAATGCAAAATTACATGTTTAATTAAAGTAATATTTAAAATAATGAACACATTGAGCCCTTAATTTTGTAACAGGGGCTGTGTTAAGCATTTTACTTGTACTTGCTCATTGAATCTTCATGAGAATTCATTGTAGGTACTACTGTTATTATCACCATTTTATATATTAGAAGAAAGGCTCAGAAAGGCTAAGTGATCCACCCAAGGTTACACCATAAAAGGTGGAGCTGGGATAAGAACCAGTTGGGCAGTTGGGCTCCACAGTCAGCATTTTTAACCACTCATTATGCCATGCTACCTGTTTAGAGCAGAGAAAATAAAGGTAAGTCCTGTGGACTCATAGAATAGCCAGGAGCCGTGGAGGTGGCACTCCTCAAAAAAGAAAGGGATGGGTCCTTGGTGAGGACCATAAACATCTAGGCTTGACAGATAGTGAAATGACTTAGTGGTTCCCACAGGTTGCCACCTTTCACAGAAGGGGATGGGGACACCCTTCTGAACACAGGCAGGCAAGTGCCCTCCTCACATGACATTGTTTACCACTTCACAGAGAAATATAGCCCAGAAAGTCTAATCTCTTGCATTTTCCCTTCAGGTACCTACATGTGTCTACAACTGGGTGTTTGTGACTGTCCTCCCCTCCAATTCCCTCCCTTTTCCTATGGAAGCCTCACTCTTCCACCTGTACTTTGGAGCCATCCCGGGATTCCCATATCCCTCCTTCATTGTTTAGATCTTTCTTAATCCATCTATTTTTGTCAAAGCAAAATCAGATAGCCTTCTCTGACATATTGGAGAAAGCGCACAAGTGATTCTACCCAAGTGATCTCTGTGAAATCTAGAAACCCATGGGAAACCTACAATGAATGGATATATCTTTGCAGAGACAATATCTTCATTTCCTACCTTTGTTTTTAATGGCAATTTGTTGTGGAAAGACTTGGATGATTGAAAATCCTCTCCTATGAGATAGACAGCCTATCAATGCAGATTCAAAACACTGGTAATCAGAATGCTCACAGAATTGATTGAGCTCAGTTGCAAAATGAACCAAGAAATGAAGGCTATACAAAGTGAAATAAAGGAAAATATACAGGGAACCAAAAGTGAAAGGAAGGAAACCAGAACTCAAATTAACAATTTGGAACAAAAGGAAGAAATGAACATCCAACCAGAACAGAATAAAGACACATGAATTCAGAAAAATGAGGAGAGGCTTAGGAATCTCTGGGACAACTTTAAGTACTCCAACATCTGAATCGTAGGAGTGCCAGAAGGAGAAGAGGAAGAGCAAGAAGTTGAAAACTTATTGAAAAAATAATGAAGGAAAACATCCCCAGTCTGGTGAAGGAAATAGACTTGCAGGAAGTCCAGAGAGTCCCAAAGAAGTTTGACCCAAGGAGGAACACACCAAGGTACATTATAATTAAGTTACCCAAGATTAAAGATAAGGAGAAAATCTTAAAAGCAGCAAGAGGAAAGGAGAGAGTTACCTACAAAGGAGTGTCCGTAAGACTATCAGCTGATTTCTCAAAAGAAACCTTACAGCTCTGGCTGGTGTAGCTCAGTGGATTGAGTGCAGGCCTGCAAACAAAAGGGTCCCTGGTTCGATTTCCAGTCAAGGCACATGCCTGGGTTGTGGGCCAGGTCCCCAGTGGAGAGCGGGTGAGAGGCAACCACACATTAATGTTTCTCTCCCTCTCTTTCTCCTTTCCTTCCTCTCTCTCTTTCTAAAAAAAGAAACCTTACAGGCAAGAAGAGTGGAAAGAAGTACTCAAAGTCATGAAAAGCAAGGACCTACATCCAAGATTACTCTATCCAGCAAAGCGATCATTTAGAATGGAAGGGCAGATAAAGTGCATCCCAGATAAGGTCCAGTTAAAGGAGTTCATCATCACCAAGCCCTTATTATATGAAATGTTAAAGGGACTTATTGAAATAGAAGGAGGCAAAAACTATGAACAGTAAAATGACAATAAACTCATAACTATCAACAACTGAACCTAAAAAACAAAAACTAAGACAACAACTAGAACAGGAACAGAATCACAGAAATGGAGATCACATGGAGGGTTATCACTGGGGTCGGGGAGGGAGAGAATGGGGCGGGGAAGGTACAGGGAATAAGAAGCATAATTGGTAGGCATAAAATAGACAGGGGGTGGTATAGGAAATAGAGAGCCCAAAGAACTTGTGTAAACAACCCATGGACATGAACTAAGGGGGCAATGCTAGAGAGTAGGGGAGTGCAAGGTGGAGGGTAAATAGAGGGGAGAAAAAAATTGGGACAACTATAGTAGCATAATCAATAAACTATACTTAAAAAAAAAAGAAAATCCTCTCCTATGTACAGTGGCTTCCATTGCCCATCTCAAGTGGCTTTTCCAGCTCAACATCTATACTTCTTTTGATCTTCAGCTCAGGCTTCACCCCTTCGGTGAGGCCTTCTTGACTTCCCAGGCTCTTGTGGCTAGCAGCCCTTCTCTGGTCCTGCACTCACTCTTTAACCAGGTGTTTTTGCACCAGCCTCTCCATTGACTGGAGTGTTAGCCCCTGGGGCAGGGATCTGTCTGCTTTTGCTGTGTCCTGGCATAGGAGGGCCTTAGTAAATACGGACAGAATGAATGAATGAGCCAACCTTTTTCTAACCTAGCCCAAAAGATAGCATTTCTGGGTACTGGAAGCCCAGCACAGATCAGACAGCAGCTGGGAACCTCTGTACCAGGCTCACTGGCCAACAGCTGGCAAAGGGGCTATTGTATTTTGCCATGTATAATGTGTGCCCACGGTTTTGGCCTAAACTTTCAAGAAAAAAACTTTCATTTAATTTTTTAATTCAATTTTTAAAAAAGATTTTATTTATTTTCAGAGAGAGGGGAAGGGAGGGAGAAAGAGAGGGAAAGAAACATCAATATGTGGTAGTCTCTCATGTACCCCCTACTGGGGACCTAGCCTGCAGCTCAGGCATGTGCCCTGACTGGGAATTGATTCGGCCACCCTTTGGTTCACAGGCTGGCACTCAATCCACTGAACCACAACAGCCAGGGCTCAATTTTTAATTTATTTATATTTAGATACTTGTTTGTATTATAAAGGAATTTTAGCGTTTATTTTTTAACATATTATGGTACAAGAAATTTTATGTAACAATTATAAAACAGAAGCACAGATACAAGGTACAAGAAATTTTATGTGCCAGTAAAGAATTTGCATATGGATATCATTATTGCTTTCGAGAGTTACACTTTAATGCATAAGCATAAATATAAGAATTAAAAATATTATATAGATATGGAATAAATATATGGAACTACCCATGTATAATGCATATCCTTATTTTTCCCTCAAAAATTTGGGCAAAAAAGTATGCATTATACATGGCAAAATATGGTATTCACATTGGAATGATATTTGTGGGCCTTAGAAGAAAAGGTCCCTTACTAGTTCATTCAACAAAGAATAATTAGGTTTGAAGGAGGAAAACCCCGCAAAGGTAAACTCTTTGGAGCTGCTTGGGATTGTTTCTCTGTGGCTCAATGGGCAGTATTCTCATGAATTTCAGGTTTGTGGGATATTCTAAATGCAAATAATAATTTAGCGTAGGTACTGGCCTGAATATGAAACATACTGAACACTGGAAACAGCCTTGTCTGTGGCGTGGCCAGGGCATGATCCTCTCTTCATGTTATCCCTCCTCTTGGGTCTGAGCAATTCTCCCCCTAGCTGGCCACCTCCTGCATACTGTGCTCAGATTCTCCCTGGACACCCCTGCCCCTGGGAACCCTGCCATGCATCCCACACACTGTAGGACCAAATCCAAACCCTTCCTGTGGCTTGCAAGTCCACATAGGGCTCCCTTCTGCTTCCTTCCTCAATATTCCTCCCCCTTCGCATGGCTGTCCCCTCAGCCTTGGCTGCTTGTAGACTTTCTCCTCTCTTATGACATTTAGCTCAGTTGCCCCTTCCTCTGGGAAGCCCCCTGCCTTCTCCAGGGACACTGTGTGTGCCATTATCTTCGGGCCTCCCACTCATTTCATGTGCTCAGCTTCTATATCTACAGACTGGGGACTGCCACTGACATTTCTAGTTTCCAGAATGCACCTTTTCCATACCCTAACTCCTATCTGCCAGAAAATACCTGTCTCCTTTCAAGGCCCAGTTCAAGTGTTTTGTCCCATGACAGGTGCCCAGACACTAGTAGTGAAACTGGTGCCTGTCTCCCCAGGCCTCCTGTAGCTTTGTGGATACTTCTTTAAAAACAGCTGTGATAACAACAGCTCCCATCTACCTAGAGTTGATGCTGTGCCAACCTATATCCTAGGCTCCCAAGGGAACTGAGGATCAGTGATACCGAGTGTGGTCTCCAAGGTTATACTGTAGCACAAAGAGACAGAGCTGGATCCAGACTCAGGCCTTTTTGCTCTTCCCTCAAAGCTCTCTGTCTCTTTGTCCTCTGTAACAGAACTGTTGACGTGCCTTTCTCTATTTCTGTCTATGACCTCAGAAGATAGGGTGACTTATTCAGTGTCCTTGCATCCATTTTGGGGCCTAGCCTGAAGTGGGGGCTCCACACAAGTTTGTTGACTTGACATGATGCCTGCAGAATGGCAAAGGGGAGATAGGGCCTTGCCTGACTTGGCAGAAAGTCTGCTTGGCCATTTACCAGGAGGTCTGAGCTCCCCCTATGGTTGCTGGAGCAGGCACCCAACTTGGATGGCAGAAATTCCCAAGCCAGACAAGAACCATCAGAAGTAAGGATGACACAACTCCGTTTTTGATATAAAGATGATTGATATATATGAATTGCCACTTAATCAAGGGCATGCGACTTACCAAACATTTTTTCCCAGGAATTACTTTAAGGGCATGTGATTTACTGAACATTTCTTCTCAAGAATTACTTTTTGCCATTAAGGCTTGAACTCCTGGATAACCTGGTAGGTCATAGGCCTGGACACGTGGGCACAGGTGGTTTGTGCACACCTACCAGAGGATGCTAAGGCCTCCTTCTAGAGGGTTAAGGGGCTTCACAATCAGAAGTGAGGCAGAAAGTCAACAAACCTTGCTTCTTTGGGATACAGATTCCTAGGGTGCAACCCTGGACCTAGAAATAGGTCCTGAGTACTGAGGGAAGTAGGTACTGAAGTAATAGGTACTGAGGGAAGAAGAAAGCAGCCATCATGTTCTCTACCCAATCACATGAGCCATGGCTACCTTTTGACAGGTCCAGGGATTGAATAAATAATGAGATACAAGAAAGAATTACTGGGACTTCTGGCCAAGATGGAAGCATAGGTAGATATGCTTCACTTCCTCGCACAACCAAAAGGAGGATACCAACCAATTTAAAAACAAAAAATAACCAGAACTGCTAGAAAAATTGAACTTTATGGAAATCTGACAACCCAGGAGTTAAAGAAGAAACATTCATCTAGATTGGTAGGAGGGGCAGAGACAGGCAGCCAGGGTGGAAAGGAAGTGAGGCAAGGTGGTGACTGGTAGACAGGGAGGGCTAGGCAGTAATTAACACATTTATCTGTCCCATATTCATGTGTGGATAAACTGAGAGGAACAACTGGGGAGCAAGACAGACTGTGAAACCCAGGGTTCCAGTGTGAGGAAGTAAAGCTGCAAAACCTCTGGCTGTAGAACCTGTGGGGGGTCACAGTGGCAGGGAAAATGCCCATTCTCACAGGAGAGTATGTTGGAGAGGCTTACAGGATTCCAGAATGTACACAAGCCCATCCACCCAGGGAATCAGCACCAGAAAGGTGCAATTCACTTGTGGGTAGGGGGGAAATGACTGAAAGCAGGGGGAGAGCCAAGCAAGTGGCATTGTTCCCTCTCTGACCCCTCCCCCACATACAGCAACATAATGCAGCAAAGTGGGTTGCCCCACCCTGGTGAATACCTAAGGCTCTGTTCCTTACAATGTAACAGGTATGCTGAGACAAAGAAATATGGCCCGAATGAAAGAACAGATCAAAACACCAGAAAAAGAACTAAGCAACAAGGAGGTAGGCAACCTACCAGATGCAGAGTTCAAAACACTGGTAATCAGGATGCTCACAGAAACGATTGAGCATGGATGCAAAATAAAGAAAGAAGTAAAGGCTATACAAGTGAAATAAAGCAAAATATACAGGGAACCAACAGTGAAGGGAAGGGAACTGTGACTCATATAAAAGATTTGGAACAGAAGGAAAAAAAGAAACATTCACCCAGAACAGAATAAAGAAACAAAAATTCAAAAAAATGAGGACTTCCAGCCAAGATGGAGGCATAGGTAGACACACTGTGCCTCCTCGCACAACCAAAAGAAGGACAACAACAAATTTTAAAACAAAAAACAACCAGAACTGACAGAAAATCGAACCGTATGGAAGTCCGACAACCAAGAAACTAAGAAACATACATCCAGACCGGTAGGAGGGGCGGAAAGGAGTCGCATGATGGGGCGGCGGCTGGCGGATCCAGGAAAGGTGCGGCTGGCCGGGAGAGGTGGCGGCTGCGGCCCGGGCATCCCACTCCCTCGTGAGGATAAACGGGGAGGAACGGCTCAGGAGCGGGACGGACCCCGCGGCCCAGAGTTCCAGCGAGGGGAGGTGAAGCCTCAAAGCCTCTGATTGAAAACTCCTGTGGGGGTTGAGGCGGCGGCAGCGGGAGAAACTTCCGGCCTCACTGGAGAGCTTGTTGGAGAGACCCACAGGGTCCTGGAGCATACACAGCCCTCCCACCAGGGATCGGCACCGGAGCCAGCACCACAGGGGCCCCGTTGGACTGTGGGTAGTGCGGAAAGTGACTGGTAACCGGCAGGGAGCGGAGTGGCTGCCATTGTTTCCTCTCGGACCCCTCCCCCACAAACAGCGTCACAACGCAGCGACGTGGCCGCCCTGCCCTGGTGACCACCTAAGGCTCCACCCCTTACTACGTAACAGGTGTGCCAAGACAACAAAAATGGCCCAAATGAAAGAACAGATCAAAGCTCCAGAAAAAATACAACTAAGCGACGAAGAGATAGCCAACCTATCAGATGCACAGTTCAAAACACTGGTAATCAGGATGCTCACAGACTTGGTTGAATTTGGTCGCAAATTAGATGAACAAATGAAGGATACA
>VMDR010017167.1:0-20378 GCA_007922815.1 Macrotus californicus | reverse complement strand
CGTGTGTTAGGGTGACCAACTGTCCTGGCTTGGCTAAGACTGTCCCATCTTTAGCACTGAGTGTCCCATGTCCCAGGACACCTTTTAGTTCCAGGTAAGCTGTGACAATTCGTCACCCCAGCAGACACATAGCTCTGTCAGTAGAACAACTTTCTTTTTGCAGTGATAATATGTGAATGAAACAGTTGCTATATTTTCCTTGTCTATTACAATATAAATTGGTTTTTAATTAAGTATTAATTCCTTTAAAATATATTTAGAACATTTGATCACTAAGAATTTAGAGCTTGGTTATTTACAATTATTTAATCAACTTCACTTTAACAAAGAATTAGATTGGTAAACAAAGAAGAAATTATAACTGAATTTAATTTCATCTTGTTAAATTTTATATTATAAAGCTCTTGAGAGAAGCTTACTAAAGCGCAATATTTCCTAAACTATCTTTTAGCCACTTAAGAAATAGCCCTCGTGAAGTTAAAAATCTTAAAGCAATGTATATGTTCGTTTAAATATTCTTAAATTTATTGAACTTCAAAACTCAGATTGCTGACAGTGCATTCAGCTTTATACATTTGGAGTGTAGAAGAAAATTTGCTGGGCTTGGGATCAGAAATTCAGCACTCAAATCTTCCCACCATTACCTACTAACTATAAGAAGTTGAGACTGCCAACTAATCTCTGAGTCTCAAATTAGCCACAAAATTAGGGATAGTAGGACTTGCCTACCTTGCTGAAGGGTTATTATGAAAATGACAGGAAACAGAAAATGTATCTAAAAGTGATTTCTAAGCCATAAAATAACATTTGAAATAAAAGTTATCTTAAAAATGTTTTTCCAAGTCACTCCCAGTAAATAGAAAATAAGCAAACAAACAAAGTCAGTCAACTTCAGAGTTCAGCACCTGGATGCGGGGCTCTGGGCTGGTCTTATTCTACTTCACAGCACCATCTGCTGGTAGAGTTGAGAAGGTGCAAATTCTGGCCAGTGCCTGATCCAAGATTTGGTTAACGACTCAAATCCTTTTCTGTTTCAAAGTATGTCTCTATTTTTTAATCCACATTTGGGTTGGCTTTTTACAACATTATATTTAATATTTCCCTATGTATATAAATATTCAAGTTAAATATTCTTTTTTAAAGATTTTATTTATTTATTTTTTAGAAAGAGGGAAAGGGAAGGAGAAAGAAGGAGAGAAACATCAATGTGTGCTCACTCCTCACATGCCCACATCTGGGGACCTGGCCTGCAACCCAGGCATGTGCCCTGACTGGGACTCGAACTGGCGACCCTTTGGTCCAGAGGCCTGTGCTCAACCCACTGAACTACACCAGCCAGGGCAGGTTAAATATTCTTAATTAGATTGTTCAGTCAGCCATTTTCTAGGATATTTGATTAATAAATTCTTTCCTAACAACCTGTAATATGGTGAACTTAAAACCTTTTCCTTTAAGAATAATTGTATCATGAGTTGGTAATAGCTAAGTATCTCCTAGGGATTATTAAATTCTGCAAAAGGATATGGTTCTGCCTTCAATATTTTCATGTGGGTCTGGCACATGGCATATGATAATTAATGATGACAAGGATGATGATGATGATAATGATGATTATGATATTAAGAGGAATCATAGTAACCATGATGAACTATGGTCTGGCATTGTGCAAAATACATCTGCCTTATCTACTTAAGCTTCACATCTACCCTATGAGGTACATATTATTACTGCCATTATAAATTGGGGGGTGTGGTCAACTGGCTATCTTCATTTCTTCGGAGACAGCTCACTAATCAGTGGTTTGAATTTTCTCTCGTATCCAGAAAGAAATGAAGTAAATTCATCATAATTAACTAGACAGTCTTTTTTAGGCTATTGCCAACAAGTCAGAAAGGAATTTGGACTCTTGCTGAGACAATATTACATTTTCTTTCCTAAGACTTTCTACTTAAATTTCAAATCATTTGTGGTCATCTGGTGACTTGTGCCAGCAGACCCAGTAAAAGGCATATTGACAGAGAGACAGAGTGTTTCCTTATTGTGACCACTGACTTGGAACCTCGAAGGAAAGGGCACCACCGCTTTAGTCTCAATGCCGGTGGTGTGCACTGCATCACAGGGCTCCCGAACAAAATTTGGAAAGGGTTTCTTTACAAGCCCTCAAATAATCACTTAGAGTTGGAGAGACCCTAATTTAGGGGTTTCCAATAATACTGTCACCATCTTGGGTGAAAGATAAATATTAGTCATACTTTTAAATTCTACTACTGGACAGGTTCTACAGAGCATCTTCGCATGGCAAAGAACAGGTCTGGAGAATTACTCAGAGCCACTGAAAAGCAACTCTCCTGCTCTGAAAAGGATGTTACAAAATACGAGATTACTATTTAAGCAGAAAACAAATTCATTACCCAAGAGACATCCTTCTCTTATTTTTTTAATTCTGGAAAACATTCAATATTTTTCCACCAAGAATGATTTTAGTTACAGGTTTTTTTGTAGATATCTTTTATTAGATTAAGGATGTTTCCTTTCATTGCTAGTCTGCTGAGAGATTTTTTAAAAATCATGAACAG
This sequence comes from Macrotus californicus, assembly GCA_007922815.1. Lineage (NCBI taxonomy): Eukaryota > Metazoa > Chordata > Mammalia > Chiroptera > Phyllostomidae > Macrotus > Macrotus californicus. The sequence continues at coordinate 17,802 of VMDR010017167.1, read as the reverse complement.
ACTTTGCATTTTATAAAAGGAGAGACTTAAAGTTTGTTTAATTCCACATGAACTTAATCTGTGCATGCTGTGATACGGACAGTTGTCCCAGACCCATTTCTTGAATAGTCTATCCTCATTCATTATAAAGATTCTCCTGCCTTCTGCAATTTCCATATATACATAGATGTGTTTCTTGCCTCTTTATTTTATTCTATGGGCTATTGGCCTGTTCTTGCATGAGTACTACATTTTTTAAAAAAAATTTATTGATTATGTTATTACAGTTGTCCTGAGTTTTCCTCCTTTGCCCCCCTCCACCCAGCATACCCCACTCCCTCAGGTAATACCTCTACCATTGTGGGTCATGTGTGTAAGTTCTTTGGATGCTCCATTTCCTATACTGTACTTTACATCCCCATGGCCATTCTGTAACTGCCTATTTGTACTTCTTAATCCCTTCACCTCTCACCCATTCTCCCACAGTGCCCTCCTCCCATATCTTTATCTTTAATCTTTGGCATTTTAATTATGATGTGTCTCGGAGTGGGCTTCTTTCCATCCATCCTGTTTGAGACTCTGTGCTTCCTGGATTTGCATGTCTATTTCCTTTACCAAATTAAGGAAGTTTTCTTTCATTATTTTTTCAAATAAATTTTCAGTTTCCTGCTCTCTCTCTTCCCCTTCTGGCACTCCTATGAAGTGAATGTTGGATTGCTTAAAGTTGTCCCACAGGCTGTTTATACTATAATCATTTGGGGGGAGTCTCTTTTCTTCTTGTTGTGATTGGTTGTTTTTTGTTTCCTTATGTTCCAAATCATTGATTTGATTCTTGACTTCATCCGCTCTACTGCTGTTTCCCTGTAAACTGTTCTTTATTTCAGTTGTTGTGTCCCTTGTTTCTGACTGGATCTTTTTTATGTTGCTGAGGTCCTCACTAAGTTCCTTGAGCATCTTTATAACCAGTGTTTTGAACACTGCCTCTGATAGATTGCTTATCTCCATTTCGTTTAGATCTTTTTCTGGAGTTTTGATCTGTTCTTTCATTTGGGCCATGTTTCTTTGTCTCCTTGTTTTAGCAAACTCCCCATGTTTGTTTCTATGTATTAGGTAGAGGTGCTTTGACTCTGTGTCTTGATAGTGTGGCTAATGTAGTAGGTGTCCTGTAGGGTCCAGTGGCATAGCCTCCGCTAATACCCAAGCTGAGTACCTGAGGTGCACCTTCCTCTACTAGTTAATTTTGTTGTGGTTGTGCAAAGAGGTGAGCCATGTCTGCCTATGCTGCCATCTTGACTGGAAGTCCTAGCGCTATACCTTTTTAATAACAGATGCTTTATGTCATGATAAACTCATTGTAAATTGAAAATATCATAAGTTGAAAATGCATTTAATACACCTAACCTACTGAACACCATAGCTTAGTCTAGTCTACATTAAGCATGGTCAGAACACTTACATTAGCCTACTGTTGGGCAGTTATGCTGAATTTCATCTCAAGAGTAATTGCCTTCTTCTTCTTCCCACCAGAAGCAGGAGACAGGCATTTTGTAGACATGATAGGATGTAAAAACACAACGCACAATATCCAAAACTCCCTGGCAATGTCCTGTATAGTATCAGTGGCTTGTCCCCATGATGTTGTGGCTGACTTGGAGCTGTGGCTCACTGCCACTGCCCACATCAGAAAAGTATCATACTGCATATGGCTAGCCTGGGAAAAGATCAAAGTTCAGAATTCAAAGTTTGTTCTCTACCAAATGTGTACCACTTTCATGTTATGGTAAAGTTAAATCATTGTAAGGGGGAGCAGTCTGTACTATGATTTCACAATGTCTTGATATCTGGAAATGAATGCCTCCCCCTTTGGAAGGCAAACCTTCCCATTTTCTTCAAAATTGTTGTGGCTACCTGTTCCAGTGTATTTCACTCATGATTTTAAAATCAGCTTGTCATCTTTCATAGGAATCTTTGTGGGGATTTTATTAAAATTTCATTACATTTTTAGATTAACTTAGAGAAAATGGACATGTTTGCTACATCAACTTTTCCCATCCATGAACATGGTTTATTCCTCTATTATCTTTTATTTAATTACTTTCAATAAAATATTATTTTATTTCCAGAAGTCATATATCTTTTTCTCTCAGTATCTTTTATGTTGCTACTTTATTATTTTTAACATTAGATTTTAATTTGTTATTATTGGTGTATAGGAAAACAATGGTTTCTATAAATTGATCTCCTTTTCAGCAATTTTTATGAAATTTCCCTTATCATGTCCAAGAATTAACTAGAGAGTTTTGGAATTTCTGATATAAGTGATTATATGTTTTAGAAATAATAATTATTGTCACTTTCTTTCTGATTCTCATAACCAGGGTTATATAGTGTCATAGTAGATAAAAGTTAATTTAGTGGCATTCTTGTTTCATTTCTGACTTTAAAGGAGTGCTTCTAATGTCTGGAAAATGTCCAGCCATTGTTAACATAATGAGAATGGTTTGCACGACATCAACGTAACCTGGCAGCCAAGGATAGTAGACTGGAATATGCATGCATGAACAATGAGACTTCACCGTACTAGTCAAAGGGGGCAGTAGACACCATTGAGTGAGCATGTGCACTGTGTGGCCAGCACATTCCAAATGACTGAGAGAGTAGAGTAACAAATCTGCATTAAATTTTGCATTAAGCTTGAACATTCTTCCACGGAAACTGTTCAGATGACTCAGAAGGCCACAGCTGTGGGCAACTGGTGATTGGCAGTTTTATCACAATAATGTGCCTGCTCATACATCACATCTCGTGCAGAGTTTTTGGTAAAACATCAAATCACCCAGGTGACTCAGCCCCCCTGCAGCCCAGATGTGGTGCCCTGTGGCTTCTGGCTTTCCGAAAAACTAAAATCATCTTTGAAAGGGAAGAGCTTTCGGACTGTCGATGAGATTTAGGAGAATATGACAAGATAGCTGATGGCAATTGGGAGAACTGTGTGAGGTCCCAAGGTGCTTACTTTGAAGGGGACTGAGGAATCATTGCCCCAGGTATAATGTTTCTTGTATCTTCTTCAATAAATATCTCTATTTTTCATATTACATGGCCAGATACTTTCTGGACATACCTTCATGTATTGTGGTGAAACATTAGAAGTGTATGATAAATATACTTTTAATCGGTTTAAGACATTTTCCAAAATTTCTAGTTTGTAAATTTTTTTTTCCATAAATGGGTACTGAATTTTATAAGATGCTTACTGATCACATGACTTTCCCCCGCTTTAGTCTTCGCTGTGGGGAATTCTGTTTTGAACAGTAAACTATCCTTGCATTCCTGGGATAAATTCAACTTAGTCATTATGAATTTTATAAAATAAGGATAATAATTTCTCCCCCATAAGATATTGGGAAAATTATATGAATTAAAATAGTAGTATCTAGTATAGAGAAATCACTCAACAAATGTGCAGTATTTTTTTCTTTAAGCATATTGCAAGAGCCATTTTGCTAAAGTTTTTATTTGTGACTTGTGTATCTGTTTATAATTGAGATCAGTCTGTATTTTCCTTTCTTATATTGTTCTCATCTGGTATTGACATCATGGCTACAACCAGCCCTGTAGAGTTAGTTGGAAAATGTACTTCTTTTTAATTATTTGAAAAAGTTTAGATAAGATTGCAATTATTGTTCTAATTTGTCTATAAAACTAAATGGGACAGTTTTTGTTTTTGTTTTTATTTAGTGGGTTGATTTAAAAATACCAATTCAATTGCCTCATTAGATAGAGAAATATTCAGGTTTTCTATTTCCTTAGCTCTCAAGTACAAATCAAGACAACCCTCTGCTAATGCCTTTAATCCTTGCTCCAAAAGGAAGAACCTTGCACAGTTTCCTTGTTACTGGGAGGGTTCAGAGAATACAAAACAGATAAATAAAGTCTAAACAAAATGAATAAAATAAATGTGTTTATATATAATGTAAAAGTAAACACATTGGGAATTCAAGCACTGCCTGGGTAACTAAGCTAAATCATATTTAGTGTCCCAACCTAAGATTTTACACTTCTGTAGTTCTAGCCTTGTAAAAACTTAGATCAAACTAAACAACTGTAAACTTTAACATTTTCTGTAGAAGTAGAAAAAGGGAAGAATGAGGATTCAGATAATGTAAATCAAGGAGGATGTTCTAAAGGAGAGAAAACTATCGGTGAAGTAAAAGGAAATCTTTCTGGTGTCCTCTAAGGCTATTTGGCAAGATATGTACATGACAAAAATTTCCAGAGCAAAAATCTTACTACTCAGAGATGGCAAGGTCCCTTCTGCTTTGAAGCTCAGTTTGATGTGCTCATGTGATTGATTGTGAAGTTTACAGACATATCTGTCTTCCAAATCTAAGCCCTGAAGTATGTAGCCCCAACCTTTCAGGTCAAATTGTCATTTATTTTATGGTAATTTTCATTGTGCCAGATTAAATAAACCAAATCATTTATTTATTTAAATGCTTGCAGTGAATTAAGAAAGTGTATTTTGCATTTCAAAAGATTTCTTTGTCATTGTAAGTGCATTTCAAAAAAAAAAAAAAAAAGCCCCAAATACATGACCTAAGTTCTTGGCAGCTACAAAGAGACAATTCATTTTTTTTCATATATCAGTTACTTACACGTCTAACTACCATGGGTTTAAAATGTGTGGTGTGTATAAGTGTTTGTAATTCCTATAAAATGTGTCCCAAATATGTAGCCAAAGTGGCAAAAAAAACATAATTGTTTTTCCAGACTTTTAGCAAATTTAATATGTATAAAGCGAAATTAACAATTCAATCCTGTAGCCAAGGAATGATACTGACTAGTAATATTGATGACAAATCTTTCCAGGGGAGCATGATAAACTTCTGCTGTCGTGGCTGGGGTTCAGACATATCTGGGCATCTGGCAGACAATTGGGGTGGCTGGTCAGTTGTCTGGGGGCTAAGGGTAGGAGACTCTTCTTGGCAATGTCTGGTACAATAAACAGAACCTCAGTCCTTGGCAGGCCATAGGCATTTTGAGAACTGGAGGACGAATTTCTCGCTAGCCCAACTCTTGGGTCGATAGGGGAGCCCAGGGAAGAGACAGTTTTAGATAACACAGAACTGTCTATTGGCCACAAACTTGGCAACACAGTCTGGCACCAAGAGCCAAGCAACCCTCTTCTGGGGCCTCTCTAGCAAAATGTAACAACGAGGAGAAATCCAGGTGTTCTCCCTGCCCCTGCCCCATGGTATTAGTGGACTGAGGACTGGTGGCTCCTGATCTTCAAGTGGAGCAGCACAAAAAGACAGACAGGGCAGTATGGAGTGGGGTCTGCTCCTAGGACCTTGGTGGCAGTAGCAGCTGCAGAGTTGGCTGGACCCAGGGCAGAGGGGGATGCCACTACAGCATGCCATGCTGGGAAGGCCAGAGAGAAGAGCAGCATAGGCGTGTGGACCGATCTGGACACCTCAGGACGAGAGCACATGTGGGACTTCCTTGGGGATGCCAAGAAATACTTTGGGAGCACTTTACAGGGGGGCTGGTGTTCAACTCAAGCATGTGGGGAGGGGTATTAATAAAATGTAGGCCCAGAGACTCACAGTTTTATTGATGAGCACTGCAGACATTTCAGTGCATATTAAATAATACTATATATTTTTCTCACCCCAAATCCAAAAAACATGGTTTCTGATTTGAAACCAAAGGAAAAAACCCAAGACAAAGAGAATATTTTGAGTGGTCTAACTTGTTTTCTTTCATGAAAATGTAAAACAGTTATCAGAGGGTAACTGTTCGCTCCTGATTTGAGTTTTCACGATAGTATTTAGCATAATTACAAATCAGTCCCCAACCATGTTCACATTTATGAAGTCTTCACACATTTTCCTGCTTTTGGAAACCAGAGGAAAAAGAGGTTTTCCATCAGCCACCAAGAGCAGAGGGTTACTTTGTACTCAATGCAGACAGACAGGCTCACCATAGTCAGCCCATGAACAAGGTGACGAGAAGCGTGGAAAACACAGCTCTCCAAACTGGCAGATGTAGAGTGAGAGGGAAGCTTACGACTTATCCAGTGAGTCCAAATAATTCATCTGCCCAGGGAAGAGACGCAGACTCAGCCAGCCCAAGAAACCTCACGCATGTTCACAAGTTAGCTAGTTGTAAAGCAGAGACTCTAAGGTGCCTCTCAGTACTCTAGGTCTCACTTTCCACAAACTGAAAATACTTTGAAATGCAAACATGTCCCCAAGTTCAGCCTTCACACCATACCTTGGAGTATGCTCTTGACTATCACCTCTGTGTGATCAGCCAGGAGATCTGCCTCGGTGATTGCAGCCAGGGACAGGTAGTTGGACATATTCCTGCAGAGTTCCTTGTTGCCTCTGTGGAGGAATTTCACTGCGATGGGGATGGCTAATGCCATCACTGGGGGCCGGTTGTAATTCTGAGGAAATGCGAGGAAACAACATATATTAAGTGGCTCATTATTCATTCATTTATTCACTTACTCAAAAAAAATTGTTTCTTGAGCTAAGCTCTCAAAGTGCAGCTGTGAAAACAAAGGCTTTACCCTGTGTTCATTGTATTTGGGAACTTTTGTTCTTATCAGGGAGACTTAAAGGCAAACAGACAGTTGATAGCATAGGCTAAGGAGGGCCATGATAGGCAAAGGCCAGGGTACTAATGGAGCAGAGAAGGAGCAGCTAATCCAGTCTTGCAGGCGGTGTCAAGAAAGACTTCCTGAAGGAGGTGATATCTTGGTGGATGAATAGGAGATGGCTGGGTGATGGCAAGAAAGAGAGTGGACAGGAGGAAAAGCACATGTGGAGGCACAGAGGGGAGACAGAGTTTGTGCATTTGGGGAACTGTGAAATGCTCAGTATGGATAGAGTGTGATACAAGTGGAAAAACTGGGGTGGGGAGGTAAGAGAAGTGGCTGGAGAGGTAAATGGGGGTATAATTATGAAAGGTCTGGCATGGCATGCTAAGCAGTTTGGACTTGATTGTTAGGGTGATCAGGAGTCATTGAGGAGAAAAATAACATTAGATTTAGACTTGAGAAAACAACCCAAGGAATGTTGAAGAAATTGCTTTCTGACTATCTTGAAAACGAAAGTGTCAGCTCATGAGATTCAGAAGAAAAAAATGAATGAACGTAAGTAAAGGAATTTTGGATTCCAAAATAATTCTCTTCTTGATTTACTTTGTGACTGAACATCAATATCTTACATATAAAATAATGATATCAGCATTTAAGTACCTTGGGAGTAATATTTGAAAAATGCAAATTGTTTTCTTAAAAGTGAATGGTATGTCTTCACTATCACCAACCTTTCTTTTTTTTTTTAAGTATTTATTTATATTTAGAGAGAGGGGAAGTGAAGGAGAAAGAGAGGGAGAGAAACATCAATGTGTGATTGCCTCTCATGTACCCCTACTGGGCACCTGGCCCACTACCCAGTCATGTGCCCTGACTGGGAATCGAACTGGTAACGCTTTGGTTTGCAGGCCCACTCTCAATTGCCTGAGCTACAGCAGCCAGGGCCCATCAACCTTTCTGACCATCAACTCCACCCCTGACTAAATATAAAGCAAAACTCGCACAGTGCACAGTGTGCTCAGGAGGCTGACTTCATGTTATTACATTAGAAACAAAAAGTGGTTGTGTTTCTCTAACTGTTCACGTAAAAAGTGCTTATATATTTCTACTTTGAATTATCCCCTCTAATACCTTCCACAATTTTGGGTTTTGGGCTGGTGTTCAGTAAACATTTGTTTAATTAAATAACTGATGGAAAACAGGTAAATCTATTGTTAAAGTTGTCACTAGGAACATAATGTGGCAGGAAAGGAGGAGAGGGTGGGGGATCCTACTGCTCTTCTCCCTCTTGCTGGCATCATCCAGTGACAGCGATGGCCCAGTAAGAGTCCAACGCCCCAGTGCCATTTATTTTCAGGGCCGGTTGAGGGGGCAGGTGAGTTGTTACACACTCCTTAGCAGATTCCAACTTCCATAGCCAGCATCTCAGGTACTTCTCATGAAGATGTTTCTGCTCTTGACTTTAAGGGTGGTCAAAGACTTCAACATTGACCAGAGAATCACATTTCCTATGTCCAAATGATAGGTTCAAGGACGGGCAAGGTATCCAATTATAACTAAAGGGCCATTAAAGGGTTCTGTGAAAGAGATTCTGTTTTCTGATGGATTCAAAGCATTGAGAATGGAAGCTGGAGTAGCTGCCACCATCTCATGACCTCAGAAGGAGGGAATTTATTTGAGATTCAAGGAGATATTAATCTATGTGAGAGATAAGTTTAGAAAAACTAGGTCCTGGTGATATCATTTGAGCCCTATGCATGAGGCTGTGCCTTAGGCCAATTCTACCCCTAAATTGTTTTAAGTGAGCCAGTTAAGTCTCTAGTACTTAAGTTTTTATTTTCTCCTAGTCCCTAGAAACAAAAACAGATAAACTCTGATAAACCCTTAATCTATTCCTGCAGTTTCACTCATGTTCCAGACTCAATAGGTCAACCTGACTTCGGAGCAGAGAAAATAGATATTCAACAACCTAATCTGGCATCACACCATTAAGTCAGCCATATTGAAAGCTCTGACCCTATTCCTTGGTGACAAATCATGCTTATATAGCAGTTGCACTTACTGGTTTCTGTCCAAACTTCTTAGAGTTCCTAACACTATAAACTATCAAAAAGACCATGGCCTGCAGTCTTACTTCTCTAACACTAGGCTTTGCCTTTATCTCCCTTCTTGGTGAATTTAACTGGGCCTCATTGGACTAGACCATTACTGATATGATGAACTGTGAGGACTCCCTGAGAAGCTGGCTGCTCCCCTACCCTCACTTCAGCTTTGGAAGTCTGAGCATGTGTTTGGTCAGCCACCCACAATCCTTTGGATCCACTGAGGCTAACTTACACCAAGGGATTTCCAAAAGGCTGGTGGACAATCATCATGCCAATCTACTCATCGACAGTGAGGGTGCCTCCCAGGTCACACTTAGGTATCCCTTTCACATTATTATTAGGATGTCAGGAAGCAGATTACTAACCAGAATCTCCACTCACAGGCACAAGATCTGACTGGAGCAAAGGAGAATCCTGTGAGGTATTTCATCTGTGCCACATGAAACCTAACCAAAATAACACTCCTGCACTATAACCAAATCACCATCTCTAGTGACCGGAACTTCATCAGATTCAGTCTCTACCCTCTAGGCAGAGCTGCATAAATGTGCCAAAATAATGACTCCATGGTGAGCATCATCTTTTTGTTGACTTACTTTCCAGACATGTAGTCTTTAGGAAGGCCAATTCATGTGTCCACTTTCTCTATTATAACCATATTCTACCCCCGCTCTCTTGAGGTTCTCTTCATATTACCTCACTTAGAGCATTAGATGTTTTCCAAACCCCTCAATCCTACCTATACAGTTTCTTGGGTTGTTCCTATAGACAGCCAATTTCTCCATTATGTGTAAGCTTTTGTGAATTTAACTTTTAGATGACACATTTTTGTTCCTGTGAGGGCAGGTCAAAATCCTCATGTTGAGAATGGAACACAATCAAACAATTCTTCTCAGAGCTTCTCAGAGCTTCCAATGAACTGCAGGCCCATGTTTATTTTATCTCCTCTGAGTCCTTAGCCAAGAACAACTTGCGGTTAGAGAGTACACAGCTTCCATTAGAGGTGTACTCTTTAAGCACGTTTACCTGTAACTTGCTAAGAAACTACAGGTAGTGGCATTGGGAAGTACAACTCAGGTGTTCCCAACTAATTGTGGACACAGGCAGGCACAGTGAAAGGTCAAGGGAAATCAGTGTTCCCAGCAACTAATGTTTTTTCACTTTGGACATGAACGAACACTTGCCAGCAACAATGAAATAATACGCTGTCTTAGCCAATTTGATCATATTCTTTTTCCACAGTTCTAGATGTTCTTGAGAAAAAAAGCAGGCAGTTGTTAAAGTCTGTAAAGTGTGGCTCCAAGGGAAACATATAAAATCCCCTAAAAAATGCATAATGTCATTATTGAAAAAAAACTTTAACACACTCAATTTTTCTGTTTTCCTCCCCGTTAGACCATCTAAAAATCTCTTAAATGACAGGAGAAGTGAAACATTAGGCAAAGAGCAAGCAGTTCATATAAACACTAAGGAATTGCGACCAAAGGCTCACACCATCTCTAAACAGTGTCTAGACGGTTCCTTGTGTATCAAGAAGCCATGGACACCGCTGACAGCAACAGGATGTGAGTAAGGGGCTGGGAGGCCAAGATAAGGCAGAACAGACAGGGGCCCTGGGACCTGAGAGGTGCTGTACAACCTCCTTGGCTCTCAAGTGAAGCACAGGGAGTTGCTAATGCAGTGGATCCCAAGGCCCATGCGACTGTTCTATCCCTAGGATTCTTTGGATCCTGGGAATGCTAATGGCACACGTGCCAAGAAAGGCCTATGAATACTTGTACAAATAAACCGCTAGCAGCAGCTGTTAACGCCAGAGTCTCTGATAGATCTTGCCCCTCAGTGCAGACGTGAGCATGTTGGTATGTGTATCATCTTACATACAATTCAGTGCCCAGTACTCAGGAAACAAGTTCAGCGAAGTACAGGGCAGAAATAAAGACATGTTCACGGGGACAGTTATAACTCTCTGGAGAAGCAAAACAAGAGGCCCTTGTTCTACAGATGCCAAGAATTATATTTCTTAACTAGATTAGCACCAATTTGAGCTTTTGGTGGAGATTTTCCTTTTGAAAATGTACTTTGGGAACGTTTCCCAGTGTTTTAAAATTGAAAGGAATAAAGCTAAGTAGAAGAGATATTTATCTGACGTGATAGCAACTAAAAAGCTCTTTGGCTCTCAGGCCTTGAATTCAAGTACGAGCTGTAAAAGAGTAGTCTCAAGAAACAGTAAACATCATCTATTAAAATAGTCACACAGCGGTTATTCCTCCAGCATCATTGATCAGATAATCAAACGAAATTTGAATTTACATGTAAAATGTTTTGTGCTTAGTAGCATGGCTATACGTAAAACCTGTACAGCACATACTGTTAAGTTTTCCCAGTGTATTTTCTGACATGTAATAAGAGAGTGGGTCTCAGGACCCTGGGGCTGTGCTGCAGTCCCCTCCCATTTCACACCACTGTCTCATGTGGCATTCATTGAGGAATAAGACTTGGACCCACACTGGGAAAAGAGTAGCTGTTGCGGAAGCCAGGAAACAATCATCTCTCTTGAGCTATTTGTTCATTCATTCATTCATTCACTCATCCAGTAAATATTATTTTGAACACCTACTGGGTGTCATTCACTTGTTCTAGGTGCTAAGACTATGTTAGTGAATAAAAGAGACCTTATATTTTGGGGATGGGGAGATAAGCATTGAACAACGGCTATAAAATAATTAAGTTAATAGCCTCTTACAAAATGTTGAGTGCTATTTTAGTCTTCAGTGGATGACGCTGATGATGATACCAACCCAAGTCAGTACTCATACAGCAATTTCTGTATCCTAAAGATTTTATGTCTATTTTTAAAATGTCTATTTACTTAATCCTGACAACAAACTTATGAGGCAGCTACTCTTCTTATCACTTGCATTTTACAGATGACAAAATGAAGGCACAAGAAGGTTAATTTGCTCAAGATTGCACTGCAAGTAAATGATAGAGCTGGGTTGCCTATTGAATAAGCTTCTAAACCCACACAAGCAGTCCTGCCTCTAAGTGTTGTACTGGGAATGCTCTCAAAGCTGTCCAAGGCACTTGGCAAGCAATGCTAATCAGGGACAGATTTTGAATTCTCATGAAACGTTAACTGGGGAAGAAGAAATAAGAAAATTGAAGTGTGGAATCAAAGAGAATGGTCAATGAGGTCCTTCTAAAGAGGAAATACAGACACTTTCTGATTTTCCAACAATAGATTTGGGGATTGTTCCTATTCTTCCCTCCAGATAACCCCCTTGGACAATTTTCCTCTTCACAGGGGTCATCAACAGTGTGAGCAGAGATGAGAAAGATAAAATGCAGAATCGACTTGACAACAGCTCGGCAGAGTGATCTGGTTGGAGGAGAGGCTGAAACTGCTCTAGAATTTCGTTCTAGTACATCAGCTATGTCAACACACCTTAAGGTGCCTTTTAATTTTCTTCAGCTCTCTCCAGGTTTGGATTTACCCTGGATTGTAATGTGCTTTGTGGAGGGCATCTTCCCCTTCATAATTCTTCCAGGGGCAAAGCAATAGGCATTGGACAACTCCATACAAAAACCTGGTCAGAGGGAGCTGTGGTTTGAAATAGGCACTTTTGGATAGTGGCCTGACCACACAGGGAGATTGCTTTTATAATAAAAGATGCTCTTCATGAGCAACGAGTTTGTTATGCCCGTTTTACAATGGTCAGAACGGAGGCTTAGAGAGATAAAATAAATGATCTCTCATTTATATAAGACAAATAGCATCTGACTATAAGGCCCTCAAGCTCTGAAGCTCTTTGCTATTCTACCTCTCAGCATCTCCTAAGACAATCAGAATGTCAAACCCAGAGGTGATCTGGTTCATCCTTTGTTTTCTAGATGACAGTTACAGAGACTTGTCTAAGGACTCAGGATGGTTTTGTAAAAGGTGCATCACCCAGTCCTGACCAGTGTGACTCAGTTGATTGGAGCATCCTCCTGTAAACCAAAGGGTTGCAAGTTCGATTACTGGTCAGGGCATATGCCTAGGCTGTGGGTTTGGTCCCCTATCGATGTCTCTCTCTCTCGCTCCCTCCCTCCCTTCCCTTCTCTCTAAAATCAGTTAAGTTTGTCCTCACCACATCATCCAAGGCAAGAGAAAACAGAACTCAGAAGTGCATGCTGCATACCTGTACTGATTTTATACTGAGGAATGTCTAGAGGGTGAATTCTGGGATTTTATATTATTTTAAGGTTAATTTAGGGACCAAGAAAGGAAAGGACTCAATACAGGAACTGGCAAAAGCAGGTTTACAGTGGTGAGTGTGCGCAATATCACTTATTCTTGTGTTAAAGTTTATTCATCACCGAGTCACTTATTTGTGCAACTGTAAACATCCTTTTGCCCACCAAGTATAATTACTCATTATAAGAGGAATAGGAATGGTCCATTGGGGTAGGTTGGAGTATAGGTTAAAAAAGGTAATTTTGGGGAAAATAAGACAAAGTTTTCTTTTGTGTGAGTGAACATATTTATGTTTACAATGACAGTGAAGTGCCCAGGAAAAAAAAATCGAGTGAAATGGGCAAGGGCATAGAAAGAACGGATGGGGCCTGGCCTGATGCTAGGGTTGCTTCTCTCGGGAGAAGGGGTGGATAGAGAGGAAATCACTCCTTTTTTTTTTTGGCTTTTGTGCAAGCTAAAACTGCTAAGAATGGCTTTTGAAAGTTGATCTATACTGAAAAAACAGAGCAGAACATGAGTCATCTAGATTTATACATGGTTCCCACAAGAACCCAAATTACGAGTAGGGTAAAATCATCTTCTCAGTATTTACTGCAAGCCAATAGTTCTGAAAATTTGATGAAAGCTAAATGCTAGTGCTGGGACCACAGCCTTGCCTGTGGTTCTGGAGCTGACTTTCTGGGATCACATCCTCAGGGGTGGCCAGGACAAATCGCTAACCCTTGCTGAAAGGCGAGTTTCCCTTTAGGGCTTCCTGCTTTCCACTTTAAAACCTTCTGCCTCCTGGGAGGGCACACTAAGTTCACCCTGTGCCCACAATGGCTCTTCAGGCTGGTGTTCCTTGTCCTTTTCAACCAAGAGGCCTATCCCTTTGCTCTTTTCTCAATCTCTTCCCAAAATAGCAGTCCCTATTCTCAACAATCTTACAAACTCATTTCCACTGAATCACTGAGTCCTAGACCAGCAGTAAGTTTAGCATTTTTATTTCTCAGAAGCATTTGCTGCCTTCTCTCCCTGCACCCTCCCCCCAAAATTTTTAAGTAGGAGACATAACTCCTTACCCAGAATGAAACACCCCTTTGCATTAAAATTTAGGGCATTTGGGAAGGACAGTCTGCTTTTCGGATCTTGGTCTTATTTCACAAATCTGAACTTTTGCACAAGCTGTTGTTGTTTTTCTTGGAATGCTCTCTCACTCCATCAGTGAAATTCCTAATTACTGTCCAAATGTAATCTCCATCCAGAATATCTTCCTGACTCTAGAACTGCGCTCCCACAGGAGCCACACCCCATGGGAAGCACCTGAGCACCTGAGAGGTGAGTGCTCCAAGGTAAGACATGCTCAAACACACGCCAGATTGATAAGATTTAGTATGGGCTCACCAGATTGATAAGATTTAGTATGATACTAAGATTTAGTATCATTTGGGTTTTTTTTTTTTTTTGGTAAGATGGCTGTAATAGAGCTTAGTTGTCTTTAACTTCACTTGAAACAGTTTTGTTAGATTGTAGTGCAGCTGTCATATCAGCATGCATTTAAAAAAATAAAAAATTGGTAGATTTTTGCGTAGCCATATTAATATGGAAAGTGGGAGATAGTATACAACATTTTTAGCCTATTATGCTTTTTTTATTTCAAGAAAGGTAAAAATGCAACTGAAATGCAAAAAAAGATTTGTATAGTGTATGGAGAAGGTGCTGTGACTGATCAAATGTGTCCAAAGTGGTTCATGAAGTTTTGTGCTGGAGATTTCTGGCTGGACGATGCTCCATGGTTGAGTAAACCAGTTGAAGTTGATAATGATCAAATTGAGACATTGAGAACTATCAATTTTATACCACATGGGAGATAACAAACATACTCAAAATGTTCAAATCAATAAAGTTATTGGTGAAAATGAAAAATGTGTCCTTTATCTTATGGAAAAAATCATACAAACTTTTTGGTCAACCCAATATTAAAAAAAATTAAATATCTCCTTAATTTTTATATTGATTACATGCTGAAATCGTAATATTTTAGATGTACTGAGTTAAGGAAACTATATTATCACAAATCAATTTCATGTGTTTCTTTGTACTTTTTAATGTTGCTACTGGAAAGTCTCAAAGGACACAGGTGGCTCATATTTGTGCCTGCACTCCGTTTCTGCTGGGCGGCACTGTTCTGGAGTCCAGACCAATGGTTTTGAAATTGTAGTCGGAGCTAAAGAGCACCACTGATGTGTGAGTTTCTGACTGAATGTCCCTGAAGTGGTATTTTGGAGTTGATAATCTGTTTCTGATGTATGTCAATGACATATTCAAGATAACCAATGAAGAACAGATTGATTAGGTCTTTGTGGTTATATCCAAGCAGCATTAATCTCTCATTAATTTTTTTTTGAAATCCCCATTTCCTCCCCTCCCATCCCTAACTGTAGAGTTAAACATCCAAACAAAATTAAAAAAAAAAAAACCAGTGTGATAGTGTGTGTAGGGTCTTTTGTTCAGTTGGCCAGTCCCTGGACTGGATATGAAATATGCTCCAGTAAAGCATAGACAACTGTGAGGAAAAAAATAGGAGAAGAAATGAAACTAATATTAGCTGCCACACACAGTGCTAGACATAGTCAGAATTCCCTGGACTGTGCTTAGTGGAACCACAGTCCTGAGGGCTATTCATGTGTGATGTGTTAGAGGTGGGCTGGGGGAGAGACTTCATGGTCAAATTGGAGTGGAAAATGCAGTACTAAGCAGTTAGCCAGCTTTCTTCACTGCAGGACTTTCCAGAGACTTTAATATACTCTGAAGCACTGTGATAGCTCAAAAGGGAAATATTGAGTTCAGTATTTACCAACTTATTTGATCACAGGATTCTCTTTTGAGAAACACCTATTACCATCACTGGATGGTAAAACGTGTTGTAGACACTGTTGCTTCATCTGCATTTTACAGGGCGGAAACTGTGGTTTAGGAAGTTAAGGGTCCTGTCCCACATTTCAATCTCACGTAATTGTGTTGTGGCTGAGCCAAAATTCCAAAATAATGTTTATGCCAGAGGAAAGAATTTAACATGATCAGAACAGGCAAATATTACTGCGGAGAATTCACCATGCGCATAGAAATACACTTAAAAATGACAGAGTTAATTGTCTCCACACATTCCAAGCTCATTGCCCTTCAGTTCAGATTCCACTCTTATTTTTAGTCTCCTTGGATGAAAGAGGTCTCCTTTTCTGCAATTGCCAATATTCCTTATTTAAATCTGGGCACACATTGCTTTATTGTTAGCTTTTCATATGTACATGTCTTATCTCTCCAAACAAATTAGAGCTTGCTGTGGTTTTCCTTTGAACTCCTCACAGGGCTACTTGCATATAGTAGATTTATTAATGACCAGCCTGTCTGGGTTAGCTATTGATGGTCTGTGGTATCTTTTTACAGCAGCCAAACACTGCAGAAACATTGGCTCTTGGTTCAGAGACATCACGTGTTCACCAAAACAGCCAAGCCAGTATCAAATGGCATGATGTTGAACACCAACATACCTGTAAAATGCAACTCATGATATCAGAGGCGATTTTTGCATGGGGAGTGTCTTCGTCTTTCCCGGAGGTTCTCAGGTTGTGTTCCAAGCAGGAGTCCCAGAGTGCCACGAGGGCCTTTGCGTGCTTTTCAATGGACTCTGTCTCTCTGATGGCTGTTGTGATTCTTGTGATGCAGATTTCAACCACTGCCTGGTCATTGTTGTTGGTTTGGTAATCCTATTTGGAAGAAAACCTTCATGTTAAATAACGCTCTGGAAAGGTATCCTTCAAAGGCCTGACGAAATACTGAATCATTTCGCAAACAGACGTGTAACACCATGTGCTAAGAGGTGAGGCTGTAAAGCCCAATATGACACACCGTCTTTCGAGGTGGGAAGCTTGTGGAAGGGGCAGAGTTGGAACCCTGCTCAGATGGAGCAGGTCCCTGTGTCACAGAGAGGGAGGAGTGAGAGTCCAAAGAAGCTTAATTATTCACTTGCAAGTGAGCTGAGTCTTCAGGCTATTTCAGTTTCTAAGTCCATTATAATTATTATTATTATTAATTAATTATCTGGCATTTCAGTAACTTTTGTGAAATGTTTCAAGTTACCTTCCAGTTTCTCCTCATATGCTTTCTCTCTCTGTACACAACGGAACAGAGCATTTCATCTTTTTTTTCAAACAACTACCAAATCCATTTCAACTTTCCCCAACTCAATTTCCCTTCATTCCCCTATTTTAATTCTCCCTCAAATCTCTATTGAGAGATGATATGACCCTTCAAAACATCTAAATGTGAAAACTAGGCCAACTGCTTTAATTTGGAAATTGGTCTGACTGTGAACTCCACGAGGTGGACTGGGTCCTACACCAGCACGTGCCCTCAGATAGGAGGTGACGGGGCTCTCTAGCCCACCAAGCTCCAGCTCTAGCGCAAGCTCAGTGCTAACAACCTTTTTGTACCTGTTACAACTAATGCTGCAGAAGCCATCTTATGCATGAAGCCCTCTCCACACTCTAGACTAATTTGAGCCTAGGTTCTCCAGAAGTGGAAATTTCTGAGGCAAAGTGAAGGAACATTTTTTAAGGTTCATGATATATCCTGCCCAGCTATTTTCCAAAAAGGTCTTACTGATTTATATTTCTGTCAACTGGGTGAAAACATGCTCTGCCTATTGCACCTTTGCAAGAAATTTTTGTTTTGCTAATGGGATCAGTGAAAAACAATATCTCGTTGTTGTTTTACTTGGAATTTCCTTGATCAGAAGAAAGGTTGAATATTTTATTTTGTCATGTTTATTGGCCATTTGTATCTTCCCCCTTTGGAAATGCCCACTGTATTCTTCTATTTATTTTTCCTTAGTT
>VMDR010017166.1:0-20371 GCA_007922815.1 Macrotus californicus | reverse complement strand
AGAGGGAGAGACTGCTGCAGAGTATTTATTTCTAGGATGTCTGCTTTCATCACTTATATAACATTGCACTGGAGTCAAGCCAACAAGACAAGTAACAGAAATAAAAGACATTCATATGAAACATGAAGAAAAAGTTATTTTTATCACAGACTTCATAATCACCAATGTAGAAAATCCCATGGAATCTATAAAAAATGTTACTAGAGCCAATGAATGAATTTAATAATTTTCCAAGATACAAAATAAATATTCAAAATTCAATTGTGTCTTTGAATATGCTAGCAATGAACAATCAGAAATTAATTTTTTGTTTTTCATTTTATTGTTGTTCAAGTACAGTTTCCCTTCAAGTACTGTTTCCCACCACCACTCCCCCTGACCCCAGCCATCCTCACCTCCCTCCCAATTCCATCCCCCCTTGGTTTTATCCATGTGTCCTTTATAGTTGTTCCTGAAAACCCTTCCCCCTTTATCCCCATTATTGCCTACCACCTTCCCTCTGGTTACTGACAGTTTGTTCTTAATTTCAAAGAAATTAAAATTTTAAAACATTTTATAGTAGCATTAAAATATGAAATACCTAGGCACAAACATGACAAAAGATGTACAAGATCTTTAGCAAACTATAAAACATTGCTGAGAGAAAGGAATGTAGTCTTAAATAGAGAGATGCGTTTCTGGATCACAAGACTCCATATTAAGATTTTAATTCCCATAAAAGCAATCCATAGATTTAATGCAATCATGGTTGAAATCTTAGGACAGCATTTGTATAATGTCCTTTCTATAAGGACATTATACATATGTTTCTAAAATTCTTATTGGGTAGCAAAGGACTAGAGTAGCCAAATCATTTTTTTAAAAAGTTGTATACATAACGAATTCCAAGACATTATAATGTTACAGTAATCAAGACAATGTGCTGACTTCTGGCCAAGATGCAGGTGTACGTAGATATACTGTGCCTCCTCGCACCACCAAAGGAAGGATAAAAACAAATTTTAAAACAAAAAACAACCAGAACTACCAGAAAGTAGAATTGTATGGAAGCCTAACAACAAAGGAGTTAAGAAACATTCATCCAGACCAGTAGGAGGGGCAGAGATGGGCAGCTGGGTGGAGAGGACTTGTGGCAAGGAAGGGGCTGGTGGAGCAGGCGACTCCACATTTGTGTGGAGATAAACCTGGATGAGAAACTGGGGAGTGAGGCAGACTGCTCAACCCAGGTTTCCAGTGTGGGGAAATAAGGCCTCAAAACCTCTGACTGAAGAAAACTGAGGGGGTGGAAGTGGCAGAAGAAACTCCCAGCCTCACAGGAGAGTTTGTTGGAGACACCCACAAGATCCTAGAATGTATACAAACCCACCCACCTGGGAATCAGCACCAGAAGGTTCCAATTTGCTTGTGGGTAGTGGCAGAAGTGACTGAAAGCCAGCAGAGAGGGGAGTAAAGGGCATTGTTCCCTCTCGGAACCTCTGCCACATACATTGCCACAACACAGTGATATGGGTTGCCCTGTCCTGGTGAATACTTAAGGCTCTGCCCCTTACTACATAACAGGTGCTCTGATACAAAAAAAAAGAGGCCCAAATCAGAACAGATCAAAGCTGGAGAAAAAATACAGCTAAGTGATGGAGATAGTCAGTCTATCAGGATGTTTATTGGGATGGTAATCAGGATGCTCACAGAAATGGCTGAGTACAGTTGCAAAATAGAGGAAAAAAGTGAAGGCTATGAAAAGTGAAATAAAGGAAAATATACAGGGAGCCAACAGTGACAGGAAGGAAACAGGGACTCAAATCAATGGTGTGGACCAGAAGGAAGAAATAGACATCCAACCAGAACAGAATGAAGAAACAAGAATTCAAAAAATGGGGAGAGGCTTGGGAACCTCCAAGACAACTGTAAATATTTCAACATCCGAATCATAGGGGTGCCAGAAGGAGAAGAGGAAGACCAAGAAATTGAAAACTTACTTGAAAAAATAATGAAGGAGAACTTCTCCAATCTGGCAAAGGAAAGAGATTTCCAAGAAGTCCAGGAAGCTCAGAGAGTCCCAAAGAAGATGGACCCAAGGAAGCACACACCAAAGCACATCATAATGACATTACCAAGATGAAAGATAAGGAGAAAATCTTAAAAGCAGCAAGAGAAAAGGAGACAGTTACCTACAAAGGAGTTCCCATAAGACTATTAGCTGATTTCTCAAAAGAAACCTTACAGGCAAGAAGGAATTGGAAAGAAGTATTCCAAGTCATGAAAGGCAAGGACCTACATCCAAGATTATTCTATCCAGAAAAGCTGTTCTTTAGAATGGAAAGGCAGATAAAGTGCTTCCCAGATAAGGTCAAGTTAAAAGAGTTCATCATCACGAAGCTGTTATTATATGAAATGTTAAAGGGAATTTTCTAAGAAAAAGATTAAAAATATGAACAGTAAAATGAAAGGAAACTCACAACTATCAACAACTGAACCTAAAAAAACAAAAACAAAAACAAACTAAGCAAATAACTAAAACAGGAACAGAATCACAGAAATGGTGATCACATGGAGGGTTATCAGTGGGGAAGGGTTGGAGGCAAATGGGGGAAAAGGTACAGGGAATTAGTAGCATAAAAGGTAGGTACAAAATAGACAGGGGGAGGTTAAGGATAGTATAGGAAATGTAGAAGCCAGAGAACTTATATATATGACCCATGGACATGAACTAAGGTGGAGGGAATGTGGGTAGGACAGGGTGTGCAGGACAGAGGGGAATAAAAGGGGGGAAAATGGGACAACTGTAATAGCATAATCAATAAAATATATTTAAAAGAGACAGTGTGCCATTTATGTGAAGATAGACACATAAATCACTGGAACAGAATAGAGTCCAGAAATAGGCCCATACTTACACAGTCAATTGATTTTGACAAAGTTATGAGGGCATTTGTACAGGGAAGGTTAGTTTTTTAAAAAAAATGATGCTGGGAAAATTGGATATCCATATGCCAAAAAATCTTTTAATTAATACCGCACATAATATATAAATATTAACTCAAAGTGAATTATAAGCCCAAATGTAAATCCTAAAACTAAAAAATATTTAGTGAAAAACATAGAAGAAAAATATCTTTGAGACCTTGGGATTAGCACTGATTTCTTTGATACAATGCCCAAATAGTAATTCTTTAAAAAGTAACAATACATCAAACTTCATCAAAATTAAGAATTGTTACCCTTTGAAAGCCATTGTTAAGAGAATGAAAATACAAGTCATCGATTTTAAGAAAAGATTTGTAAATCACACGCATGATAAAGAATTTGAATTCCAAATATATTAAGAACACTTAAAACTTACAACAAAAAATCAAACAACCCGATAAAGAACTAGTGGAAGATTTTAATACAGACGTCCGCCAGGATATATGGATAGCAGAAAAACATGTCAAAAGACGGTTCACATATTTCGTCAGTAGGGAAACGCAAACTAATTAAAGTGACAATGTCTAAAATTAAACATTTTTAAATGTCTAAATTAGAGATCTGAACACATCAAGTGTTGTTGAGCAGGGGACGGAGAACCTGGGAGTTTCACACACTGCTGGTGGAAGTATGAAATGCCATGGCTACCTTGGAGAACAGTTTGCAGCTTCCTAAAAAGATAAACATATACCTACCATCTGTTCCAGTCATTTCACGTTGATTCATTTAATTCCAAACAATATGAAAGCACATATCCACACAAAGACTTGAATAAAATTGTTCACAACAACCTGATTATAATAGCCCCAGTCTGGAAACATTCCAAGTGAATGTCAGTGGGTAAATGAACGAACAAATGGTGTATCCATACAACTGAACGCCACTCAGTAGTGGCAAGGAATGAATAGCAGCATGCATGAATTTCAAAACAATTAATCTGAGTGAAATAAACCAGACAGTGACATTTACACAAAATTGTAATAAAAATAATTTATAGGGACTGGAAGCAAATAGATGGTGGTCTGGTGATGGGAAGGGGGTGAGGGATAGGAAGGAAGGAATGACCATCCCATGCTTATGAGGACACTTTGAGAGGTGATGAATATGCTCATTGACATTATTGTGGTGGGAGTTTCATGAGTATATGCACACAGTTCAAGAGTCATCAGGTTGTACACTTTAAATATGTGGCATTTATTGCATGTCCACTACATCTCAGGAAAACTGTACTGTGTATAGGGAAGAGAGAGATCTCTGGATGCTAGAATGCATTTCCATTCAAGTATTTATTGGTCAAAAAAAGGAAGTAAAGAACTGTTAATCAGTCTTTATTCTGATGGTATGTTTAGTTTCATAAATCAGTGTAAAGGCTCTCGGAATGGTGGATCACTTCTTTGTGCCACCCTGCAGTCCTGATAACCCTGTGATTGGAGCAGAATGATGCATATTTGGCAGGTTGGTTGCCTGAGGCACAGAACACAAGGTCACCACGAAGAGGAATGGAACCTGAGTATCTCTTGCTCCACAGCACATCCTCATTCTACTGCCCAAAGCACACCTCAGGAATCAGGTGGTTTCATGGCCAGGGGTTTTAGTGTCCCCTTTGCCTCAACATCCCCTGCTGTGCAATATGACTTATATTCTTAAAACCGATTTAATAAATATGAATGCAAAAAGACGCACTGCCAGGTTGCCATCTTTGTCCAGTAAAAAAAAGATCCTACCCAGCTTTTGCCAAGAAAACAGATTCAAGTTATTGACATTTCTTAAACCAGCAGAGGAGTTTTCCCCTTATGCGAGGTTAAGTTTCCATTCTGTCTGCCGGATAAATGCAGCCCCGCTTCCAGATATTGACACCTGCTGGTCAAGAGCATGAACATCTAAAAGGAATGTGAAGCAGAGGCCTCTAGTGGAAGAACAGCCAGAAGTCGTTGTTAATCTTTTCAGATTTCAGACCCTCATCAGTATAAATACCTACGCCTTTACCCATAATACTGTAAATGTATATTTGCATATTATGTATAAATACTAGTTCATGCATTATACAATGTATCAAAATGCATTTCAAATATAAATATAGAGTAAGCATTAATTTTAAAATAATACATTTTATTAATGGTGTAAAAGCAATATTTTGAAAGTGACGTTAATGAGTATCTTTCTTTAAAAAAAATTGGTTTAACCCATTGTGATATGAAAAGTAATTATTTGGTTTATTTTATTTAAAATTTAATGAAATAAGCTATAATTGAAATAAACTTTATGTCAGGCACACTGCTGTGCTTACTATATCAATAGATTCCACTAAAAAATTTTGTGGGTTTCTGCAGCGAGTGAATGTTTCACAATACAGTCTTTCCTATAAGCCAGTCTGCGGTCCCGGCTCAGGTTGTCTGACCCGGGCCTCCAGATTCAAAAGCGCCAGGCCACCTGTATGGCTCCCAGCACCGAGGAATAACTGAGTCACACTGGTGACCATGTCATTTACTCAGCTTTCATTTATGTAGATTTAATCCAAATCCACATTAACCTAACAACAATAATTATCACTCAGAAACAATCAGCAATAACAGCACACAAGAGAACTGGGGAACAACAAACCTGAATCCCAGGAGTCCAAATCAGGCCCAGGTGTGGGAGGCAGCCGAGGGTGGCCAAGTCTTACAAGGTAGGGCCACGGCACAGAAGCACAGCGGCGCTTTCTCTCTCCTTAGGGGGAGGAACGTGCAGGACTTCTCACAGGGCCTGGATCTTGGGATGCATCGTCCATGGTCTGCAGTCCTCTGCTTTTATGCTTCTTTTGGTTGCAAGGACATGTTGATTTTATACAATTTCTTGTAACTATGTTTTTCTTTTTTTTAAACATGTTTTTCTTAATTTGAATAAACACACGTTATTTTTCTCAGTCCCAATAGGCACAGGCTGTATACATCAGCTCTGATAGACATATGTTATTTGCCACACTGAACTGTGCATGCTTAGGGGTTCTATTATTTCTCTGAGTCATTACTATACTGTGCATGCTGTAAACATGGCTTCAGATCTTACTCTCCACAGTTTTTTTTTTTTTTGCAAAACTTTGTTGTTTTAAAGTGCTTGTAGTAAATCTCCATCTTCAAGATGTAAATCAGTTGTTCTTGCAAATTAATTAGAGGATATGTCGCATTTACATTTTTTAAAATAAGTTGAAAATCTTTCAGAACTTCATTTGGGAAGTTATGTTAACATGCTTTTAAAGAGTGTAGGTGAGGTTTTCAGGTATCTGACATTGTTTTCAGCCAAAGAAATAATGAGGCAAATAATGTCAAATATCCACTTCAAATGTTCTCTCCGTAGCTCAGTTTTTTTTAATAAAATAGTTACTTTCTTAGCCATTGTAAAAATGTCGCCTTACCGATGAAGGACATGTTACACAAGTTCAAGTGTTCGTATTATAACAACAGCCTTTCGGTATCACAGAATGGGAGTAAACTTAACACCGTTCTCTTTTTTAAAGGCAAAAATATGTAAGCTGTCCCAAAGTTCTGCAGCCCTTCCATGTGCTTTGTCACAGGATGACAAGCACAACTGTGGAACAAAGGGATGTCCTACATTCCACATTTCATCTCGTGTAATGATGCATTTTTACTTAAAGTCTAGTTAAAAAACAAAATGAAACAAAAAAAAATCCCTTAACCTGCTGGATGAGACTGTGGCACTGTGTGCATTTTGGGCTTCATTTTGTTGTCACGATGGCCTGCCATCAGTGATGCTGTGACTGATCTGTAGACGTTGACTTCTGCGACCTTGCCCAGAATTCTTTTTAGAATCCTACTATGTCAGGGGTTACTGTACACAGAATTTTTTTTTGTCCAAAATTACAGTGATATAAAAATAAGTCATTTACTGTTGAGAAAGTATATTCTGCAGCACACCTGCCCTTTAATGGCTTACACATTGTAGTTTTATGTGTATTTTGTTGTTGAAAACCAATCTAGCCAATACCATAAACTGAGTACAGTATAAACATCAGTGGTTTGACCCAACCATAAATAAACTTTTCACACTGCTTAAATGGTTTGAATATCTGTTTCTTCAAATCTTTAACTATGCTTCTCTGTATCTTCAAACGTATTTGCTAATGGAACAAGTGGAATAAATATTGATTAATTATCACATTAATTTATTTATACTATTTTGGTCATATTTTGCCACAGCAGAAAGACATTGTTCAAAGGTATGAAGATTTTTGTGCTTTGGTTATAAGCAAGAAACCCTCAAAAGATGTATATAAAATTCATCATTATGGTCACTGGATATTTATAAATTATTGGATTAAATATTGTATGATTTTAACTATTGCTAAAAATTTGAGAGATGTGTTTCATGTTAGGGAAGTTTGTAATAGTAGGTTTTCCTTCAGTCAACTGTTTCTCTGCCAGGAATTTTTAAAGCACTCACCTGCTGTGTGAGGGTTAGTGCTGTGTAAACTAGGCATGATCTGTGAGTGCACCTCTCTGAGCTCGTGCTAGTGCCCGGGAGAGAGAGCTGATGCTGGTTCTCAGGCACTGACACTGTTACTCTCCACATGGTCCTGCGGACTGAACAAGGCGGGCTGTGCCGCTGACACTGACTGCATTATATATTACTTTAGAAGTAAAAGTAAATGTAAATAAATTCCTAAGACGTTATTTTTGTACTTCAAGCATCATTTTGTGTACCACAGCGGTTGTGCATACATCATGCTTGACACCACTTGTGCAGAGCAACCTGTATGTGAATAAGACCAGGATTTTTCACTTTGCATAATGAGTCAAAATTTTTGGCCTTTGAAAGGAGTGAATGCACCTTAAATGTTAATGTACAGAGAAATATTGCACTCTGACAAGGAAGAAAAACGTCAAGATAATAAAGGGTAATTTTTGCATCTGTAGTAAATAATGGATTATAAGGATTTCTAGAAGGTACCTAATTTTCACTCAGCTTCATTCATTTACATGTGAAATAATTGAGTCTCAACTTTTCATATTTAGAGAATTTATGAAAAGTTGGTAAAATTGTTGAGCTGTTCACACATTACCTGCATTGGGGAAAATCATTTAATTAAAGGAATCTTTATTACACACCAATAAGTAAAATACAGTAGTGTTTTAAAATGTCAAAGTATTTCCCCTAAAAGAATATTAACACTGCCTTGATAAGCGTCTAATAATAGTAGAATAGTAATGAAATAAATTGTTAGGAGGAACAATCTCCTGTTTTACATCTACTGAAAAGTGGAGACCTTTAGGAATTTCATCAGATATAATAGCTCCTTCTTGCTGACTGCAGTTTGTATTTTAGAAGGTTGATATAATTTAAAAATAATGGACATACACAAAATATGTTATGAAATGTAAGAATCTGCATTTAAAGATAAATCTTCTGTGCTCTAAATGCTTGTCACAGAATTACAGTTTAATTTGGTTATATATTAACTGATTTCTTTATGAAATGGAGAGAGCCTTCAAGTAAAAGGTGGGAGAGCCAGAAATGTGAGCTTTCTCAGTTCCCGTGTCCTAACAATCTAGGTCAGATAACCTGCGGCAGCCCCAGGGCACCCTCCTCCGTTAGGACGATGACTTGTGGAAGGGGGATGAGGTGGCGAAAACTTAGGGATGGAGACCAGACTTTCATATTCTAATATCGTTGCATTCCCAAGACTTGAATTAAGCATGCTTTCTAAAGAGTGTTTTTTTAAAGGAGGGACAATTTTGCCTGCAATAATGTGATAATACAAATTAATTTTTCTTCCTGCGTCAGACTCTTCTAATGCCAGTATCCTGCTTAGAATGCCATTGTTTCCCTTGTATGTCGTTATCCATTCTTTGCCGGTTTGACTGTTTCACTACGGTGAATCTAAATATGGATTTTGTATTTTTTAAAAATTATGCTCTGAACTTGATGAGTGCTTCTATCTTCCAATCTAAAAAATTTAGTTTTTTGGACATTGCTTTTCCCCCATTTCTCTATTATTTCTTCTGGAATGTCAACTAGATGAGTGTTGGAACTTCTCTTTCTATTCTCTTTGTCTATTAACTTCTCTTTAACGTTTTCTATCTCTTTATCATTCTCTGCTACATTTCAAATGATTTGTATACATTTATCTTCCAATTCACTAATTCTTTCTGATATGTCTAGTAAGCTATTTAATATAAATTTGAGCTTTAAAAATGTTTGATTTCCATATTTTCATTTCAAGAATTCTGTTTTAGTTTGACTTAAATACAGCCTGTCTGCTCATTTTCCACATTATGTTATTATTGCTTTAAATTTCTGTTCCCTTCATTATCTCTTTGACCACTTTAAACACACTCATTCTAAGATCTCTTGCATATTGTTATGCTATTTGTCATTCTGTGATATGAATTCTCCATTGTATCACATTTGTCCCTATGCTTTGCGGCAATTTGCTTCTTCACTTTTTTGGTAAGTTTGACTGTGAATTCATTCACCCTTTGAAGAAATTGTTCCCACGGAAGTCCTACATGTCCTAATCATATGGAAACGTCTCTATGGGGTAGTTTTATGGTTGCCTTTGCACAGGCTCGAAGGGTTTTGCCAACACTGAATTAGTTTTGTGTTAATTTCTCAAACTGCAATTCCCTAGCTTTACACATGGAAGGACTGGGTTTCAGATTTCCCGGTTCTCTTTCCCACCCCTGTCTGTAGTCATTGGTCTTTATGCCATATCCTTAGTGCAGAGGTAGGGCTTTTGGAGTCTCTTTTTCAAGGATGAGTCAACCCTTGGTTCATGACTTTATGTAAAGAGCTCAAGACATTGGGACTTTGGCTGTAAATTTTCCGTGTCTGCAAAGCATGGCCTTTAGCCCTATAGGCATGTATATGTGGTCCTGGTAGCCACATGCGGAAAAGGAGAAAAGCAGTGCCTATTATTGCTCTGGTTTTGAGTTCTTTATTTCTAGCATTAAGAAGTATCTTAACTTGAAACAACTGTATTTCAAAAATTTTTATTATAATTTACCTAGCATTTTTATAATTTGAGCAAAAGAGTCCTACCTTGGCTCAATCTATGAAACAGATTATAAATTTGGACTTCTTTTTATTGTATTATTTTTGGGTATGTATTCTAAAACTTGTTGGAGGGAACTACTAAAAGTCAGTAGAAATTTTTTGTATAGGGTGGAATCTAGAGGGATGCTTAGGTAACTGGGTACAACAATTAAGTGAAATTTCCTTTAATGTTTCTGTCATAGAGAAGTGAAAATCAAGTTTTTGGAAGTAGAGTCATCTGCTGATGCGCTTCAGGGGCTCTCTGTCTCTAGGTAAATACTGACCATATGTTTTCACCTTCTTTATTCTTGTTTGTTTAGTTGGGAGTTGTGCTCTCTGGCAAAATGTACAAATAGAATATTTTCCTTGATTTGATTCATTGAAATGATTGGATTAAAATAGTTGAAAGCACCGAAGATTAGTTTGGGAGTCTGACCCACAAAATCCTAAGGTGTGAATGCTCTTCTGTGCCACTGAATCCCTAATTTGGCATTAAAGGACCTTCCCCCAGCTGCTGGGAAAGTTATTGTCACATCTCAACTGCTTGTTAGCCCTCTCTGGGAATTGCCTCACTGCAGCAAGTCATGTTACCTAAGTTTAAATTCTCTTCCTGAAGTAGTGCCCATCTAACACCTCGTCAGTGTGCAAGTTCAGCCTTGTCACCTGAGATCTTGTGGCTGCATCACCATCCAATTCTCCTCAGTATTCTTCCCTTCTATAGGTCGTGTCGCTCCTGACAGCACATCCCCATCACCTGCCTGTGCACCAGTCTCCATGTTGGAAGCTGCATCCCAGGGGACCCAAACTGTAGGCCTGAGATCCACTTCCTGTCCTTAAGTACAAAGTGGTGCAGTAAAAAAAGAATTGAACTTAGTTTTGCCATGAACTGGTAGCATGATCTTGGACAATTTATTTCATATTTCTTACATTCATTTAATCATTTGTAAAATGGAGGTGACTGTATTAACACCACCAAGCCACTATGGAAGTAAATATGATAATGGATGTGAAATTTTCTAGAGAAACACCTGGTAAAGGGTAAGTATCCACAAAGTGTTGGATGAAATTGTATGGAGGCATGAGTGTTTTCTGAAAATCTGGCCTCTGTACATATGCCCAAACTTAAGGCAAGGGGGAGGTTGTCCAGTTCAGTATTATCCTATAGGGACATTATGCCACATTTTATGGTAACAGGTATTACTAGGCTTCATGTAAGAAGGAAAGGCTGAACAGAGGATCATGAATATAGATGGATAGAAAAGCAAAACGTCCCTCCTGAATTTGACAGTCAGATAATCCCTTTGTATTGGAATTTGAACAAGATTATACATTTACTAACGACCAGGCACCTCTCTTTTCCATTTCCCCCCACCCCTGCTTTTAGCATTTGTTAAATTGGCTTGAAAATAGTAGCTGCTCAGTAAATACTTCCGGTATAAGTGATTACATTTCCTCCCACAGAAGTCAAAGTACTTCACAGGGGGACACAGAAACCTGCACAACCTATTTCTCATTTTTCCCCCAGTGAGAATATACACCCTTGAACTTGTTCTGGGGAAGAAAATACAAATACATGTCATGAATAGTTCACATAGTTCATAATTAAATGATAAATGATACGATTAGAAAATGTGTTACAGGATATTATTTAAGAAACATAACTCCGTTGTGGTTAGAAACATCTTGATAGGAAACACAGCAGTGACCCTCTTTATCATCTTAAGATGACAACAGAGATACAGCTAATAAAAGAGCCTGCAAACGTAGCTTCACTGTCCTCTGTTGCCTCATTGTTTACGAGCTAATTTCCCATCTCCTTCTTTTCTTCCCCAAATAACCCTTTCGGAGTAAAGAGTATGACATGATATCTGATTTTCTCGATGTGGCAATTATTTCCTGAAGAACCATATTTATTTTTCTAAAGTCTTATTTTCTTCTTAAACAGAATATAGATATGTTTTTGTGGTTGTTGGTGGTGGGGGGGAGCTCCTGGTTCTTAGGGAAAAAACAGTAGAATGGTGAGAACTTCAGTGTCAAGTCACGTGGACTTGTTTTTCCTTGCCCTGACTGATGAGTCATAAACCCATGAACGAGACATGTAATCCCCATAGCTTCACTTCCCTCATCTGTATAAAAGAGGCAATGCCTCCAGAGCTGTGGTGAAATATAATGATCTGTAGATGTAAACCACTTAGCACAAAGTAGACAACCCTTGTGATTATATAACTATCTGTAAATTCCACAGAGCTAGATGATTTTTAATCAATAACAGCATTTGTAGAAAGAGCCATTCTTATCCAGATACATATCTTTGTCTCCGGGGATGGCCACAAAATTCTTTTTCAGTGATTTTTCTCTAGCTCTCATCTTTGTATCTATCCTTCATAGTTCATCCAGCCTCCACTCCCAAATTATAGTCTTTAAACCCAGACCCAATGGCATTATAACTCCTGGGCTGTAACTGCTCACCTCCTTGATTGGTGGAAGGATCCTCTTTCCCCGTCAATACGCAGGTCCACCGACCGATGTTTTAAAAATTGGCTCTAAGCAAACCTAGTAAAATAAAATTCAGTAGAAACAGTAACCACTTATTTATAGTTTATTATGTGCTAACCACATGCTTTTATTCAATTTTTTCAATAATTTCATGCTATAGGTTTTTTAATCCCATTTTACCGATAAAACTGTGGTTTAGAGCCTTTGAGTTAGTGTCCAAAGTCACACGATATGTTCAGATCAAAACCAGGTGTTAAAACTAGATCTCGCCAATGCCAAAGCCACAGTAGTTCATATTGGGCCAGTCTGTTTCTTCTCTTTTTTCGGCCTCCTTCTTTCTCATGGTGAAATAAGATATGGAATACTTTTACGTCTCTGTGTCTCATTTTTAAATACATGTAAAGGCTCAACTGCTCTGGCTTTACAGGATATTGTGAAAGTCAATCTAGGTGGAAATCTCTTCTAGGAAATCTGGTGGAAGCTCATAAACGTATAAAATCTATTAATGCAAAGAGAGGAGAGAAATGATTTTTGAATTTTCATTTTATACATCTTGTGGCATTGCCTATGGTTAATAACAGATCTGAGAAATGTGTTTACTCTCCATAATTGCCACTTATTCTAAGCATTTTGATAGAAAAAAGCAGGTTAATAATTACTGACTAATTTGCTGCCTTTGAAAACAATTGGCTACATCATATGCTCATGTGGCCTCAGAAAGAAGCCAGTTCCCTGTCAAAAACAATAGGTTCACTTTTCTTTATGTAGTAATGGGACTGAATGTGCTCAGTTCAATCGGTACCAAGTGCAGGGAGGCCTGGTGATTTTCTCTGTTTGGAAAAAGTGACACTTCCTAAGTTCCATAAAACAATTGCAGTGCAACATGAAACAGGAATGCTGTCATCTCAACTGCTGTTTATGAGCTCTGTGTTCTCAATAGCCAAATAAACTCCCAGTTTTACTTTTCCAACTGGCTTTTCATTAAAGCTATTACATTCTGTTTTTACTGTATTTTCCTAAGCCGCATGAGGCTTTTGTTTACCTATATGGAACACAAAGAAGGGCAGAAGGAGGAATGAATACTGGGCAATAACCATGGTTCCTGAAAGCAACGGAGTATTCTGCTACAAACCCAGGGTCAGTTTGGCCAGAGAATCAGCCAGGTCACGTGAAGCTAGGATGAGGATGGGCTATACTCTCTGAGGCAATCTGCCAAGGAGAGAATCAGAATTGACACCACAATCTCTTAGGTAGAACTGAGAAGCTAACCCCATTGAGACCAATTACAGACACAAAATCTAAATTGCCAGAGGTGGAAGCAGGCACAACCTGTGGAGCCAAGAGTCTAGGATCAAATGGGGATGGACTTGAGATTAAGGTCAAGTCAGAAACATAAGGTCCAGGGCAACTTTCAAGAATACTCATGGAACACTCCTACACATCTATGTCATACACATCTATGTCACTCTGTGCATGTCAATCTGGCTGAAAGAAAACCAGGATGCATAATTGTTCATTCTTCTCTAGAAAAGGTGTGTACAAGCAGATGCATGTAGAATGTGGCTGAAAGAACATGTGGTCAGAAGGGTCATCTTTCTTTAAGACTCCTTCCAGCACAACATAGCTGCTCACCCTTCTTCCCCCACTTTCCTACATGTTAGATACAGAACAGTTATTTAGTAAGCATCCCCTGATAGACTAAATGTACCTTCAGGTTAAGCAAGCCTTTTGAAATAAGTTTAAGAGCAAAAGATGTATATATTTCGAGTATATATCTTAAAGGTATTATACTAAGCAATAGAAAAATATCTAATCCTCACAGATTAATTTCTAATAGTAAGTCACTGAGAGGATCTAGAATTACCTAGTGTGATGCACCTTCTCAATCCCTAATCTGCACCTAATACTGTTTCTGCATCTTAGGAAGACTCAACGATCAAGTGAACTTGGTCCTGGCAATCCACCGCCCATTTTTTCCACTTTGATATAGTGTCAAGGTTGGTTATTTACTGTGGAAAGCACCTTTGGTGAGAGAAAATATAATACATCATGAGTATAAAAAAAGCACCTAAAATATTAAACTATAACACAAGTGGTTTATTGGTAAATGAAAAGTGGACTTTGGCCAGCCAGGCTTCAGAGAAAAATAAGCAGGCTGAATGGTGGTTCCTGAGCTTCATAATGTTCTAAATCTGGAAAGGAATGGTTAGTTATTAAAATTTACTATATTTGGTATCTGTGGCCATTAATTAGCAAAAATACTTCATTGGTCATTGGGAAGTTTTTTTACTGCCTTTCCATTCATCGGTAAATATGCACTTGTCACCTCTTGACTACAGAAGCTAAAAGTCAGCGTGGTAACAGGATTTCTGAGTGATGACTATGGGCAATCTGAATACTTCCCTTTCATTTTATCTGGAGTTCTTTGATTCTCTTCAACAGGCAAACATCATCTTTATAACCACAACAAAAATAGATACTATAAAAATATTACTTTGCAAGGAAACTTAGAAATAACTTAGAGTCCAGGTTAGAGAATTAGTCAGATGATCTTTGCAAGGTTGTGGTAAAAATCTCAAAATTTCAGTGGCTAAACAAAATTTTTTTTTCTCATGCAAGTGGGAAAAGGTAATCCTCTACTATCACTAGTATTCACATGTTTAATTTAGGAATTGGGAATTTCAGCTTGTTTTAATTTTTCTTAAATTTTATTTATTGATTTTAGAGAGAGAGAGAGACATCAATTTGTTGTCCACTTATTTATGCATTCATTGGTTGCTTCTTGTATATGTCCTAACTAGAGATTGAACCTGCAACCTTGGTGCCTCCAGAGGACACTCAAACCAACTGAGCTACCCGGCCAGGGCAAGCTTGCTTTAATTTTGTAGTGTATTCATATTAATAGCAGCTCTTATAATTGCCAAGATAAGGGCAAAATTGGAGAACTGTATTTTAAATAATTCTAACTCCAAATGCACATATCACCTCTATTAATATTTCATTGGCCAAAGGAAGGGGACGGGAAAATACAATCCTCATATGGGCCTAGAAGAGAAAAACTGGAAATAGTGGGGAGAGGCATTAATTTGTACCACAGATTGCTCTTCTTGTCACCAAATATTAGGCTCGTTGTCTTTACTGCATGTCAAATATACCTACTCTATACCCAAAGGTGACTGATTTGAAATCCCCTCTAATACTGTCATGGAACTGACAACCCAGGGCTTTTGGTAATGCATAGTTTTCTCTCTATTGGCATGTGATGTGCCATAGTCTTTATACCATGTCCAAATGTGGCAGCTCTTGATCTTCTGCTTCATACCAACATACAGTGATGGAGCAGGGACAGGATAATTACAACAAGCATTACCATTCTGAACAAGGAAGAGAACATAACCTGCAGAAGTCACTGGGCCACAGAAGTACTGAGCATCCTGAGAATACATTTCAACAGCCCCTTGTCCCGAGGACTTAGACAATTCTGTTCCCAGGGAAGGTTTCCCCAATGCACTGTCCTTTGTCATCCATGGCTATACCCATGGATATGATTTCTTTCTCTTTTGTTTTATCCTTCTTGACCATATCTGTAAGTCCAGGAATTGATATTGGAGAACTCTGTACTGGGTTTTAAATATTTCATTGCTCAGACAAGTCACATGGTTATTCCCAAATTCAAGTGGGTGAGCGTGTGCCATCTTTTCTTGTATCCAGGAGAGAATTGAGATTATGAGTGAGAAGCACTAATCAAGTAATCAGAGTCACTTTAGTTTCTGGAACAAAGATTTTTCTGGGCAATTCAGATGAGGTAATAACAGGGCTACAGTCTTTTAAAGGTTGGTGAATTAATTCCAGTTTACCCTTAATCTTTAGTTACAGTTCTTTGATTTCCCAAACCAACATAATGGATTTGGGAAATCAAATATATGGGGTTCGGGAAACCAATATATATATATTTGAGTTTTTTATTCTCAGTCAGCTATTGCAAGAAGCAGCTGTCACATTGACCAAGACATTTCTCCCCCAATTTTTTCCGTTTGGTTGATTAGAGACATTATTTGAATGCCTGACTGTTTAAGTGAGTGCACAGCTTTACATATGTGTTTACAAGGACATTAGATGAAAGTTATAGCTCACATTATGTTAGAATCTGCTTGTGATTTCTTAGGTACTGTTACTTGAATATAGGGAGCTGTAACCTAGTAGATAGTGGTGATCTTTAATAGTACAAGGCTATGACTCATCTCTCTTCTTATTGTAAACCATGGGGGCAAAGTACAAGTAGACAGCAGGGAGGCAGGACTGGGAGAATTGAGCAAAATTAGGATACCTGGGTGGGGAATAAGTAAAGAATCAAGACAGGCCTGGGCTTGGCTTCTTATTCATCTTGTTGGAGTTAGGACTTTGAGATGAAGGAACTGACTAGGAGAAGAGTACCTGCCACCATTAAGACTGAAAATAGAACTTTACTGTCTTCATGTAGCCCAGGTGAGTTGTTCAAATAAGCATGGCCCTCTTAACAGTTTTCTCCTTGATAATGTTTCATTATAATTACTCCATAAAGCTTTCTTCTGCTGCTTCATCTTTCAGAGTATGTTGTCTATTGCTTCACTTTTTTTCCCATTCTTATTTTTCCCTTCCTCTCTTGAACTTGATGCTACAGAGGCACCTTGGCAGGTGCACAGAACTTGGACTTTGGCCACCCATTGTACCATACGACCTTGTCTAGGCCTAGGCCCAGGACCCCTTGAGATAGGTCCCTCATTTGCCATGCCTGCTCCAGAGAGTATGTCATACAAAAGTCAGATCTCAGCCGTCGGAGCTAAGAGTGAATTAGAAGACTGGGAATCTAGAAAATAATACTGAGCAACATGGCAATGCAGGTGCGAAATTAATTTGGAAAAGAGGCTCTGGACTGGGTGAGGGCCATTGCCTTACTTTTCTGTACCAATGGCTCTACTTTTTTTCAGTCATACCTGAAGGAGAGGATATGCTTTCAAGAAAAATAATAACTATAGCACGGAGAGTTCTCCTAGCTGCAAGATTGACAGATAAAATATAGATACCCAGTAAAATTTGAATTTCAAATAAAAACAAATAATTTTTTAGGACAAGTATGTCCTATGCAGTATAGGGGCTATATTTATTATAAAAAAGTCTTAATTGCTTATCAGCAATTCAAATTTAACTGCATGTCTTGTGTTTTTACTTGCTGAATCTGGTAGCCTATCTAAGCCTTGAGAAAGAGCTACTAGATGTTATGAACCTTTGAGAGGCATTTTTAAGATTAGAGAGGCCATACGCTATTCTAGCAATGAAAGAATTTCAATTTGGCTGGAGCTTAGTGTGAATAGGAGGAAGTACAGCGAAAAGAAATAAGTCAGGATGGAAGGGGACAAAATCCTATTGTAATTCTATCCAGACTGAAGATTTGAATGCTCAAAAATTCACAATGAATAAGTAACAAATTAATTAAGAGTTAAGAGATGCAAATAGGATTTAAGAATGAATAGAAATGACTGAATAAGGATTGATTACTTACTAATACAGTCTTTGTTGCTTAGATTTAAAATTGTGGATACATAGGTGTTTAAACTGAAATGTTCCAGTTGCCATAACAACATTATAATACTTTTATTATGTCATTTTTTAGCGCAATATTTGAAATATGACTACATTATTTTAAAGTATGGTTGCTAGGAGAACCAAGATGTTTTTTATGTTTGGTAAATGCAGTAGTCACTCATAGAAAACACAGGATTATTATTTAGGATAGCTAAATAAGTTTGTGATATGATAAAAAATGTCATTAATTTAAATGGGTATTACTATTATTATTTAGTCCTCACCAAGAGTATGTTTTTTACTGACTTAAGAGAGAGAGAGAGGAGGAGGGAGAGAGAGAGAGAAATATCAATGTGAATGAGAAACATCCATCAGTTGCCTACTGTATATGCCCTGAGTGGGTATCAAACCCACAACCTAGGTATGAGCTTTGACTGGGAATGGAACCTGTGACACTTTGGTGCAGGGGACAATGCTCCAAACACCTGAGCCCCTGGCCAGCACAATGGGTATTATTGAATTAAAACTCTGATATATTATTATCTGAAATCCAAAAAGCTATGTATCAGAAACATTTCTATAGATTTGGCAGGAAGTTTCCAAATATTGCACCTCACTCTTGAACTGTTCTAGCATCTTTTTTCTTCCCGTCAGCTGTCCCCTCGGGCCTGTGCCTATCTCTGAGGGCTTCATCATCCCTTGGATATGGCTAGTTATACTCCCAAGTGTTTGTTTTTAATTTAGTAAATGTGGACTGCTTATAGAGGCTCTTTCTTCCCATATTAACATAAATTATTTTAATGAAAAAGTTACTCAACATACTGAAATGAACTGATACCTTTAAAAAGTACAAAATTTTAACTATTAAATAAACCTTGTTGTCATTGTTGTAGAATAACAATTATTAGGACAGTCTAAGGTAAGGCACCATCCCTGATAGCAACATCTCCCTCATTTTCTTTCTTTTTTATTCTATTTTTTCTATTACCATTTATCACACTTCTACTGCCCTCCTCCCCCACAATCACCACACTGTTGCCCATGTCCATGAGTCCTTTTTCCTTTTTGCTTGATCCCTCCACCGCCAATTCCACTCCTCCATTATTCTGCTATCTGAGTCTGTCTCTGTTTTGCTTGTTAGTACACTTAGTCCATTAGATTCTACATATTAGTGAGATCATATGGTATTTGTCTTTCTCTGACTGGCTTATTTCACTTAGCATACTATTCTCCAGGTCCAGCCATGGTGTCACAAATGGTAAAATTTTCTTCTTTTTTATGGCCGAGGAGTATTACATTGTGTAAATGTCCCAGAGTTGTTTAATCCACTCATTTACTGATGGACACTTGGACTGTTTCCATACCTTGGCAATTATAAATAATGCTGCAATGAATGTAGGGGTGCATATGTTATTTCAAATTAGTGTTTTGTTTTTTTTTCAGTTATATTCCCAGGAATGGGATTGCTGGGTCTAAAGGCAGATCCATTTTTAATTTTTTGAGGTATCTCCATACTGCTTTCCACAGTGGTTGCACCAATTGCCAGTCCCACCAACACAGCAAAAGGGTTCCCCTGCATCCACATCCTCACCAGCACTTGTCTGTTGATTTATTGATGGTAGCCATTCTGACAGGTGTGAGATAATATCTCATTGTGGTTTTAACGTGCATCTCTCTGATGATTAGTGACATTGAGAATCTTTTCATATGTCCATTGGCAATTTGTATGTCCTCTTTGGAGAAATGTCTATTGGGATCCTTTGCCCAACTTTTAATTAGATTGGTGTTATATTTTTTGGTGTTGAGATTTATAAGTTCTTTATAAAAGTTGGATATTAACCCCTTGTAGCAGTATAAGTGAATATGCTCTCCCATTGCATGGGTTGCCTTTTTATTTTGTTGTTGGTTTCCTTTGTTGTAGTCCCATTTGTTTATTTTTTTCTTTTGTTTCTTTTACCTGAGAAGATATACCCAATAAAGTATTACTACAAGCAATGTCTGAGATTTTTGCTTGTGTTTTCTTCTAGGATTTTTGTAGTTTCTGGTCTAACATATAAGTCTTTAATCCATTTTGAATTTATTCTTGTGTTGGTGTAAGAAGGTGGTCTCATTTCATTTCTCTGTATGTATCTGTCCAATTTTCCCAACGTCATTAATTGAATAAACTATCTTTAGCATGTTGCACATGCATGCTTCCTCTGTTGAATATTAAGTGACTATAAAAGTGTGGGTTTATTTCTAAACTTTTTATTTTATTCCATTGATCTATGTGTCTGTTTTTATGCCAGTACCATGCTGTTTTGATTACTATGGTCTT
>VMDR010017165.1:0-20380 GCA_007922815.1 Macrotus californicus | reverse complement strand
AAAAACTGAATACATGAGCTTTGGGCTTAATTTTAACCTTTTCCACTTACCCATAACAAGCTTCTTAATATACCTTTGGAAAATATAGCTACCCTTATTAATGTCTATCTAAAGATAGAAACATAAATAATTTTCTTAAATCATAAAGTCATTTGGCTTAACTTCATATTCTATAACTCTTACTAATAATGTTTAATGGGCATAAATTAAGACTATGAAAAAGCTTCAAGGGCAGGAAGAGAGTCTGGAAAAATCATGAAAATGAAGGAGAGAAAGAGAGCATTTGGGACGTATTTTCCCAAGAGGATGGGAGGGCTAGGACAGCAAGGACAGGGACCATTCTGCCACAAAACAGGTATGTTCTCCACCAAGTCCTGTTCTCCTTCTGCCTTCCCAAGTGGCTGCTCAGCCTCCTGACATAGTTTCTTAGCAGGCTGAGTCTTTCAAACACAGCCTTAAACACCCATGCCCACAGCCACGCCCCACCTGTGCCTCAGGGACTTTCAGGTTTACCTGGCAAAGGGAGTTAAGAGAATAGACCCCAGAATCCTATTTCTTGAGGCCTTTCCATGTAACCTGGGTGATTTAGGACAAGTTACTTGATCTCTATGAAACTCAGTTTCTTTATCTGTAAAATGGAAATAATAATACCCATCTCACTGGATAATGGAAAAGACTCAAAGAAAAACTGTGTGTAAATGTGCTTTTAGAATAGTATCTGGCACATAGGAAGCTGAATAAATGAAAAAGATTTTACTTTCATTATTATCTAGTTCTTTTGCTACACTTACACCCAACTCTCTTTTTCATCTTTACTCTCCTTTAGCTTCAAGACAGGGGAGGAAGTTTATTTGGTGGGAGTGGGGTGGTGGTAACTCAGCGGAAGCAAGGTGAATTCATTGCACTTAAGCAGAGCCAGCGTGCACAAAGACAAATGTCTATTTAAAATACTATCTTCAAAGCTGTAAGTTTTGAAAATAGGAATGTAAGATCTGAGACTCCTGACAATGAAATTAATTGGATCACCTTTGAAGGGATATCGAAGGATATACTATATGTCTTCTAGAACAGTGTTTCCTGCACTTTTTCCCTGTTAGCGGAAAAAGAGGTAATGTTTGTAAAGGGGACAAAGCTGTTTGTAGCCTGGAGGTAAGTGTTCTGGGGTCTCTCCTTGCTCTCAGCCTCCCCAAGGGCTAAGGACTTGCTAGCAGTCAAAGTACGGTCCCAGGCCAAAGGCAGCAGCAGCACCTTGGTGCTTGTGGGAAATGCAGAATCTCAGGCCTGACACCGGAACGAGGGGCTCAGAATCTGAATCGTAACATGGTTCCCACATGAGCCACTCCCACAGACAGTGTGAGGAGTGCTGGGTAAACAGTACACTTGACAAACACTCAGAGAGGGAATCAAACAATACTGACATAGCCCTTGCACGACTGCCATTATTAGTCAGTCAAATTGAATATGGTTTTATTTTCTACAAAATTGACTTAGATGTATGCTAAATATATGTTAAATGTATAAATGCAATTTAATTTTATACCCTTATAAACTTTCCATATAAATTGCTAAAATTCCTGGTTTGGATCAGAATAGGTGAACACTATAGTTCTAAGTCCTTACGTATTTCATATTATTATTCAAAACCACCATTTAAACATGAAAATCCTGTCTTCTACTCTCAGTATCAAACAACCCAATTGCAAAATGGTCAAAAAACTCTGGACACTTTACCAAAGGAGTTACACAGTGGACGTATAAGCGCATGAAGAAATGTTCTACGTTATTAGTCATTAGGAAAACTGACATTGAAATCACGAGATTTCATTACACACCCATTAGAATGTTTAAAACAACAAAGGATGAACATACCAAGTGTTGCTGAGGACGTTTTCACACACGGCTGGTGGGAATGTATTAAAATGGCACAGGCACATTGGAAAACAGTTTGTCAGTTTCTGAGAAAGTTAAACATATACCTACCAGATAACCCAGCCATTCACTCGTAGGTGTTTATCCAACAGGAGTGAAAGCATATGTCCACATCAGGACGTGTATACGAAGGCTCAGAGCGGCTCTATTTGTAATAACCCCAAATTGGATGTAACTCAAATGTCCATCAACAGTGAAAGGGTAAACAAACTGTGATGGAATGCCGCTCGGCAATGAAAGAGTGGACTGCTGACACATGGAAGAGCGTGGATGAATACGAAAATAATTAAACTGAGTGAAAGAAGCCAAGCAAAAAAGAAGTACATACTATATGACCCCATTTGAGTTCGGTTCTAGAAAACGCAAACTAATTTACACTGACAGAAAGCAGATCAGTGGTTATTCCAGGACAGAGAAGGGCAAGAAGGAGGGTTTACTCGATGTGTGTGTGTGTGTGTGTGTGTGTGTGTGTGGAAACTCCTCACATTTTACATTTTAAATACGTGCATGTGTATGTCAACTGTACCTTAATAAAGCTATTGTCTTTATGTTAAAAAATAAAAAAGAAATAAGAAAAACATTTGACACATGTATTGATATTAAGTTAAACCTGATAAACTGGAATCAAACTTACTGAAACCCTTAAGTAGTCATAAATTACTTTCTCACTTTAAAGGAAAAATGTGAGTAATAAGAAAAAAGTCAATTAGAAACTCTCTAAATGGAATCATTATATAGTCACTGATACTTAATAGTCCTACTAAGTAATTTAATTCCCACCAAGTGGACAATTCCCAGTAGTCAAGGAAATATTTGGGATGTGAGGAAAGTATGCAAAACCACAAAGGCACAGTAAGAGTTTCAATGAATAGAAAATATTACAATTCAATCAAACATTAAATATGGAAACTGCATATAGACACTGAAATCCTGGGTGATCTCAGTCTCTACTGTCTATTTCCTTGACCCCAAAGCTTTAATGATATTTTCTCCTGTGCCAGGCCACAAAAAACTATGGAGTCGTTTTCCTGACTCTCTGCAACGCCACTCCACGCGCTGAGTCTGCGAGGAGGCCAGGACAACTTTCAGTTCCGCCGAGTGGAAGTGCTCTCCCCTCACTCTCCTACTGCTGGATCCACTTCTGGTTATTTTTCTGCAATTTCTTAAATTCCCTGCTCTCCACAAAGTGATAGGCCATAACGTAGCTTTCGCTTGCCTGGTATAGACATTTGCAAAAAAAAATCTAATGGCACCACTGGGAAGGAAGCTTAATGCCTTCTGTGGGTGCTCATCGCCTTTCTACTTGATTGTTTTTTCTGCCTCAGGACATGGCTTGTCTTGTTCAGTGTTTCAGGCAACTTCTTTCACTTCCTTTCCTATGTTACAGTTTTGTTATAATTTGTAAATAACTGATACATTTCCTAGATTTCTCATATTTTCAGCAGAGTTACCAACAGCTCTGCACCCACGTTCATAAGGTTTTCTGATGATACAAGACCCTGTGCCAACACTTTTGAGGAGGTCGGTGTGCAATCAAAAAGGGCACGAGGGTTGAATTATTCCTATCACACTATACTTACTAGAGCAGGGGGTTTATTAGTTCATCGAGAAGGGATTCCTACCAGCCAAGGCTCAAACACAAGATTCTTTTTCAACATAAGTGAAGCAGGAAATCCTGTTGATGGCTTAGCAGTGTTTGAACACAAATCTTTTGGAAACTCACTCTTCCTTTGGCTTCTGGAACACCTGGTTAACCTAGTAACTTCCTAGGTTTACTCTAACAGCTCTTCTTCCTGTTTCACATGCTCTGTGAGTGAAAAATGTAGAGATTTCCCAGGCTTCTCTAAACTCTGTGCCAAAAACATCTCATCTGCCCTCATCATGGCTTAATTCATCTTCACTGATACTTCCTGAAATTTCTCCTCTGTCCTGTCTCTAGACTTGTGCTGTCCAGTTAGAAATCCACTGGCTACTGATGACAACTTGAAATGTGGCTGGTCCAAATTGTGATATACTGTGAAACACACTTTTTGAATACTTAATATGCACAAAAAATATTAGTATTTTTATATTGATTATATGTTGAAATAACATTTTGGATATATTGGGTTAACTAAACTATATTACTAAAATGAATTTTACCTGTTTCTTTTATCTTTTCTTAAATTCTGGCTACTAGAAAATTTAGTGTTAAAAATGTGGCTTATATTACATTCTTAGTGGACAGCACTGTCTGACCAAAAATTCAAACTGACCACTTAAATTGAACATTAGAAACTGAACTCAATGTGTTCCAGGCCCTCAATCCTGTTCCGTCACTGTTAGTGCAGAATAAACATAAGTTGGCATGGGACAGATACACTGCATGACATCAGCCACTGCTGTTGAGGAAGCTGAAAGAGG
This sequence comes from Macrotus californicus, assembly GCA_007922815.1. NCBI lineage: Eukaryota > Metazoa > Chordata > Mammalia > Chiroptera > Phyllostomidae > Macrotus > Macrotus californicus. The sequence continues at coordinate 16,048 of VMDR010017165.1, read as the reverse complement.
GAGGAAGCTAACTCTGGAATAAATTACTTATGAGCAGGGCGACAAGATGACTCTGTTAATTGTCAAAGCGTCTGTCAACATTGCTCCTGAGCAGCTGCAGCAGGAATGTTTGCAGACCTGGGAAATAACACTATACCCGTTTGACTAGAAAGGTTCCACAGCAATTAGGAATAAAAACAGCCACAGTTTGCCAAAATAGTGGATCAAGTTTATATGCATTTCATGTCAGAAGTGTTAGCAGTGACACATTGTGACACAGTCACTGCAGGTATTTTAACCATCCTGCTGTGCCAAATATTTTATTGCATTATCTTGGCTAAGAAATCTCTCTCTTCATCTAGCCCAAAACCTTGAGTCATTTTGACTCAACCCTTTTCTCTATTCTCCAGGTCCAAGCAACTATCAAACCCCGGTTTTTCTGCATAAACCCAGAATGACACTTTTTTTTCCTCTTTAAAGAAAATCAGAGAGTGTTTGCCCCATGGCCTCAAGAGGGAGAGCCCAGGTAAGACTTGCCTCTACAGAGTAACATTAAAAAAAAGTCCTATCTTTACAGTTATCCTTCAGTAGAAATAGCAGGTAGGTAGGAATGTAAACAGACAAGACAGAGAGGCCCTCCATGTACCATAAAATGGCCTGGGAAAGGGCTTAGAGTGCAACAGACTCTTCCTTTGCTTTTCTCCTTCCTGTGGCTTCACCCTAATCATTTTTATTGTCTTCTTTTTCTAATACATAAAAGCTGTGTGGGTGGGTGAACACAGTTTCAACGCTTGTCATAGCAGAATACAATTCATAAATGGCTTGGATTATCTATCAACTTGCGTTAGAAGAAATAACTGACAGTTGCACGTACACCTGGCACATGCGTCAACTGAATGGTAAATGCAAACCTCATTCCATTTTAAACTTGTCTGAGTAGTCTAGATATTCTTTCCTTAAAGTTGCTGGCAATTGTCTAAGCATACGTTATATGTCAGATATTTTACCAGACTAATTAAATTTTATAGCTTCATTTTTTTTAACTGTATATGAGTGCTTGTGGCATGTTAGGCTGTGCAAGTTGTGTTCAAGAATTGAATGTATACAGTAACTTTAAGTTAGAGATGTTTTCTTTTTTGAAGTATGACAGCATTTTTATCATTCCTTAGCAGCTTGGAGTTGGCATTCCAATATATGTTTTCATAATTTACTTCGAAAAATTAGTACTTAGCTTAAAAGGTGCTTTTATGCCAGCTTTTTGCCTGAAGAAACTAATTTGACTTAACTTACGTGCTGTAATAACAGATTTATAATGGAAAAGTTGACACATTTATATGTAAATTTAGTTTAATTTCAGAAAAATTAACATCACATTAAACTATAATAGATTTGAAAGATAAATTAAAATAATTGCTTCAAAAATTATTGATTGTCATTTTAAGTCTTATTTCTCCCCTGAGATGTTTCATATTCAGCACATATAAATTTGACCAGATATGATTAACTGGAGATTTTATTAACTGTTGTTTGAAAGATCAAGCCCACTTTGGGCATGCATTTCAAAATGTAAATGTGTTGTCACAGGCTCCAACTGAGTCAATAAACAGTGAAATTGTACTGTACAAGGAAATCAAATGTAGAAAAAACCCAATACTTTTAATCAATTTTTCCTAATACAGGTAAGCTGTTCATGTACTCTTAAGTATTTTTGTGTTTATTGTCATCAAAATAGTCCATTCAGAAGCTCTAAGGCAGTTGCTACATAGTGCATGGTTGCACGACAGTCTGTGCAGAACTCTCCTACCTTCATATTGCTCAAAGGCAAAGAAAACGACACACAGATATAGTTTTGAAAAAATGGGTCTTTGAATTGGCGCCTTCCCATTATGTTTCAGACTGTCAAACTGCAGATTAGTGGCTGTTTCGGTCAGCTCCTTTGCAGTTTAGTTGGTGCCGATATTTTATTATTTAAGTTCTAAGTAAATAATATATTAAGTGAAATTATGAATACCATTGATTGTTCCTACACTGTGCATTTTCTTTAATCAAATTCAAGTCATGGAATGACTACGTATTTTACTGAGTATATTTTATAGTCTTTGATTTAGAGAAATTCTCTCTCCATGCAACGATCTGGACAGCATCGTCCTGATGGGTCACCTGCAGCTCTGACCCAAGAAGGAGGCAGTTTTGTGTGTCCAAATACCCCCTCCAGTAAAACTTCGACATTACTTAAGTTTCTTTCCAGACTACATTTGCCTAACCTGTACAAAACCACAAAGCCAGCCAACTGTACCTTGACTGCGCCATTCTCGTGTATGGTGATGCAGTTATCGACATCTTCTGAGAGTTGGTACAAGGCTTGAGCTGTTGCTCGATGCACATTGATGTCATTCGATTTCAGGTAACGCACCAATGGAGCCACTGCTTTGTTTTCACCGAAGGCCACTCTATTTCTGCCCCACATACAACAGCATGAAATGGCTTCTGCTAGGTGACACCTGAGTTTATCATTATTCTTCATAAAGGAAACAAATGGTGGTATATGTATTATAATGATCCTATGAGATCATGTTCATGCATGAGATGCTTATTACCCACTAAGATGCCAATGAGTCCAGAGAGAAGGACTAGCTGGCTACTCAAGTGTTGTCTGGAAGGGAACTAGTATTTTGTTGGGTCACCAATGGACAAAGTTTCAATCCTGATTTTTCATTTTATGAACTGGACATTGTCAGTGAACTCCCAGGTGATCAGGGGCCTGGCATTAGTTATTTGTCTGGTATTATGATTATTTACTCCAGGTTCAATTTCCTTTTCAGTAAATATACTCACCAGACAAAATTATAGGTTTGCAAGTGGTTTAGTAATAAATATAATTAAGGAATATAGGACATTCTCAAGGGAGCATTTCACTTAACTGGGGTAAATGGATTAATTTTACTTCATCATCCTAGGAATACCACCCCATCGGTAATACGCCTTGATTCCCAAGAGGGAGAAGACAGTGCAGCAAACAGGATGTGTTTTGAGTCTGCCATTTTCCTTTCTGTATTCTTTATGACACTATATCCTTCTTTTTGCATGTATTAATTGTACAGGTATAATATAATGAAAAAGGATACAGTTTTCTGTTTATTAATTATACTCCTCTCTTAACTTAGGCAACAACTTGGTGTCCCTAAGTGGATCTGGCAGATGTTCTTAGGAACTCAGCATTAGACTGGCCCTTCTACACCAAACATACTTACCATGATTGAATTTCTGGTCTATGACTTCTCTGCCAAGTGGTAGTCCAAGCTATGCTCAAATACCTCTGGTCATGGTGAAGTCATTATCTCTCCAGGCTGCTTATTATATCTGACACAACTCTGGATAAGCAGTACAGTGACTGCCAAAGTCCCCTAGCTCAAGAATGCCATTGATCCACGTTTGCCAATGGGGAAGGCACATTTAATCTCTAAAGTTGGCATGAGCAATTATCTTAAGGATAACAATAATGATGTGAAAATGTTAACACTTCTACAATAACATATTTGTCACCAGTTCACTTGCCAGTAAAAATAGCCTCTATTTGACAAGGGACTTGCATATTAACACTGTACAGTTTAACACACACTTTAACATTTATTGGTCTCAGAGAAATTAAATGAATTCACCAAAATCTCATACTTCATAAGTGATGGATATTAAACTTGAACTCAGGTGTTTGACCTTAAATACATTGTTTTTGCCTCTGCACCATGATATCTTATGATAATTTGCATTTAAAATAAAAAGACTTATTACTTACTGTATTTGCCAGTTTGGACAATAAAGGAACAACTCCATGATCTGTGATAATAGCTAAATTTTCTTGATCTTTTGCTATATTGGTAATAGCAGCACATACACTTGCCAAAACTTCTTTATTATCTGATTTCAGGAGATTGACAACGAGTTCCAAACCACCAACAAAGGAGCGAACCATTTCTCCAGCATCCTAGATAACAACAAAAATAAAGATGCTACCAACAATAAACTAATATTTAACATTTTTAAAATCAAAAAGTAATGATGAGTCTGTGAAGTTTGTCTGTGTCATTAAAAAACAAATTCAGTTTAATTTATTTCTATATTATACATTATTTCCATGTTTTTATGTATAAAGTATGTGTGTATATAGACATACATACATGCACTTCAGTTTCAAAGAACATTTACTGGACAACTATTATGAGTCAGTGTGCTAACTAATGGAGATGTAAAGGTTAACAAAATACAGTGGAATGCTACTATTTTCAGTATGTATGTTCTATAAAATCATCACAATGTGAAATTAGTGAATACTGAACCGTTACTCCTAAGGGAAGTACAGCATTAGGTTCCTGCAAGCCTCTGTTTTACTGTTTAAAGGCATCTTATTTCATATATTGTTAATTCTTTGACATTGAACTCATGCATAACACATTATAACATATGCCTCAGTGAAGTTTATCTAACGCCATGTATTTTCTCCATAAGGCTTATTACAACCTTCTTGTGCTTAGGAACACTAGAGAGCACTATCCTTGTGGGCCATTTTAAACAGTAAAATCATTAGAAAACCACATAAAAATGTGGAAAATGTGGCACTAAGCAGGCTGCAAAACGGACACTTAATTAACAGTATAAGAGCTGAAATGAGAAGGCAGAGCATCATTTTGTTCAACCTTAACTGAGGACATGCCTAGTGAGCAACTCAAAGTTTTCACCTTTTTGTGTACATCCATGAATAAAGAAGAAAGTGACATGAGCATTGATTTTGGAGTTACAAAAGATCTTATCTTATTCTGGTGCATGGTGTAAGCTGGTGGTCTAGTTTCATTTTTTTTGCAAGTACTAGTCCAGTTCTCCCAACATCTTTTATTAAAGAGACTGTCTTTATCCCATTGTATGCTCTTGCTTCCTTTGTTAAATATCAGTTGACCATAAAGACATGGGTTTATTTCTGGGCTCTCCATCTTGTTCCATCGATCTATGTGTCTGTTCTTATGCCAGTACCAGACTGTTTTGATTACAGTGGTCTTGTAGTATAGTTTGATATCAGGTATTGGCATCCCTCCTACTTTGTTCTTCTTTCTCAAGATCACTGAGGCTATTCAAGGTCTTTTTTTGGTTCCATGTAAATTTTTAAAATATTTGTTATAGATCTATAAAATATGCCATTGGTATTTTAATAGGAATTGATTGAATTTATAGATTGTTTTGGGTAGTATGAACGTTTTAATTATGTTAATTCTTCCAATCCATGAACATGATATATCCTTCCATTTATTTATATCTTCCTCAGTGCCTTTTGACCCAGTGATTCCACTGCTGGGAATATATCCAAAGAATCCTGAAACATCAATTCAAAAGAATTTATGCACCCCAGTGTTCATAGCAGCACAATTTACAATAGCCAACATTTGGAAACAGCCTAAGTGCCCATCAGTAGATGAGTGGATAAAAGAACTGCAGTACATTTACACAATGGCATACTACACAGCAGAAAGAAAGAAGGAATTCCTACCTTTTACAACAGCATGGATTGAACAGGAGACTATTATGCTAAGTGAAAAAAGTCATTCAGTGAAAGACAAATACCATAGGATCTCATTTAGAAGAGTAATCTAATGAACAAAATAAACTAATAAGCAAAATAGAACCAGAGGCATGGAATCATGGAGCAGACTGACATCTGTAAGAGGGGTGGGGGGAGGTGGTGACCGACTGAAAGAAGGTAAAGGGATTAGTGAAAGAACATATGTGAAGGACCCACGGACATGGACAACAGTGTGAGGCTTGACTATAAAAATGAGGGGAAGGCTGGGTGGAAGGGGGAAAAGGGGTAAAATTTGGGACATCTGTAATAGCATAAACAATTAAATATTTTTGAAAATAAAAAAATAAAATGTTCATGTAAAAAATTTAGCAAATAGGTAAATTCCTGAGCAGATTATTAGTTACAAAAAATTTTAGCAATTAGGTTAATTCGTGAGGTGATTCAAATCTTTGAATAAGATGGATTGACTCTGTATGACCTTTTGCCACCATGTTGCTTACAATCTGTTGGGAGCATGGGCATTAAGAAATTACAAGTATAATGAAGAGCCCTAAGAGGGAAGAGGTAAAGATACTGCAAATACATCCAACAAGGGAATCTCAGTTGGTGTGAAGATTCAAGAACTGATTCCCAAGAGGACCAAGAAGGCATTTGTAAGCTAAGTGCTGACACCCAAGGGGGATTCTGGGTAGAGGAATCATGATGAATTATAGGCCTCAGAGTGAGATAGAAAGTGACTTTTTTCTAGTTCACAATGGTTAAAGAGCATAAAATAGGAAAGAGGGAATGGGGGAAATGAGGCTTAAGAGGTGATATTTCGATGCATCTTATAAGCCTTGGTACAGAGTTTGGAGTTCCCTTTATGGCATTTGAAAGTCAGTAAAGAGGTGTAAGTGTGGAGGGGTGTGAGGTGGGAAGGGGATTTTATCAATTTTGTTTCCTGGAAGATCTCTCGGTATTTCAAGATTGAAGGTGGTGCAAACAGTGGTGCTGGGAACTCAGAGGGTATGTCCCTGATTCACATAAGAGGTACAGATAGTTTGGATGAGGGTGATGGTCTAGGCCTGGAGAGAAGGGTGTGGATTTGGGAGGACTGATTAAAGAAGATAAAGACAAGTGAGTCAATAATGATTCCCAGGCTTGTGGCTTGACCTAGTGCTGCTAAGGTTGGAAAGGCAGGGTTTTGTTTTGTTCTCTTGGAGTGGGGAAGGGTGGTACTTGGTGTTAGAACAGATAATTTGGACGAAGTGCCCACAGGCATTTAAATAGAGACATCCAAGGTGGATATATGGGTTTTCAGTTGAGGAAAGGAAACCAAGGATGGATACATAGATTTGGAAGTCATCCGTAACTGAAGTTAAGAATGTGAGAGAGCAAGGAGTGAGATAGAAGTGGGCACTGCCCCAGTGTTCTAGGTGTGGGCAGAAAAAACAAATTGTCAGAGGAATCTGAAAATAGATGGTTGAACAGAAATGCCCTCCCCTGATGTATGATGGTGGCTGTGTGAAGTCCACTAATTATTTCTCAAATTATAGAAATTAACACTTTTTTAGTGCCAAATACATATCACTTTGCATAAACTTTCTCAGTTAAACCTCAAAACAACCATGTCAAGTAGATATTATTTCCATTACAGACTTTTAAAACTGAGGTTCAAAGATGTTGAACCTCATAAGCTGGATTGTATCCCTCAGGGACACAGGGACCATGTTTTAGTAAACTTAGTGATGGTTACATCGTAAATCTGACCATCTCCTCCTACACCCCTTGAACCCTCCCATCACTGTCCCTGCCCTTAGATAAAACCCAAATCCACACTTGGTTTCCAAGTCCTTCATGGTGTGCCCCTGGCTTCCCTGCTTCACTTTCCCTGCCTTGAACCCCCTTCTCTACCCCACCCCCTACCACACACACGCTATGCCAGTGCTCTCCACAGGAGCTAATAATCAGAATCCTGACACTCATTCTCTGAAAATGTGATTCATTAAGTCTGGGGTGGGGCCTATAAAAAACATCTTTATTTCTAAAAACTCTCCCGGTGAGTCTGAACTTCATCCAGTATTGGGAACACTGCTTATGTGTTAGTCCTTCAAGTTTCATGTCCTCAGATGAGCTGCACACACATGTCTCCTGCCCTTTGGGTCTACTTTCCTATGAGCTTGGGAATTCCTACACATCCTCAGCTACTAACTAAGGTACCAATTTCTTCAGGAAGCCTTTCCTGAACCTCAAGTTTGGGTTAAGCTGCTCCTACCTGTTTCTTCTATATTTTAACAGCACTTACCACTCTGTGCAGCAGTGGCTTGTTTCTTTGTCTTTGTCTTGAACTGTGAGTTTCAAAAGTGTAGAAACTCTGTGATATTCCCTGCTGTACACCCAGTGCCTATGCCATTTTCTGGCAGTGAGTATACATGGTCAATCAACATTCACTGAATTTTACTACATGCAAATTCACAAATATAAGAGGCAATGCTCACTGAAAACATAACAAAACAAATGAAACTTCTAGTAAATGGTGAAGGAGGGACAAAGTCAGGTTCTTCCCAAGTGTAAAGGCAAAGCATCTTTTTCTACAACTTGTTGCTTCTCCCAATTGCTATGGGAAATGATGTCAGCAATATTGTTGACCTTGTTCTTAATGTCAAATATAAATACAATTTTTGATAGTTAGGACCACTTCCAAATTCTGATATATTAATAAAATTATTTAACTGCCATTTTTCTGAAATTGTATAATAAAGTTTTTATGTAATATAAAATGATTACACCTTCAAATGTTTTCTACATTGTCACCTTATTACACCTCTATGTATTAGTATGCAATCAAATCAAAAGAATGTACTGAAACTTATTAATCTGAACTTATTAATATTTAGTCAAATATCCAACATAATTTAATCCAAATTATCCTTTGAGATGGTACTGGTAGTTCTTGTTGAGGTAGTAGTTCCATGAGGAAAAACTTAGAAAAATGAATATGTGAAAAGAAAAATGGTAAGTGGCAGAATATTTGAATCCAGATATGCCTGATCCCAAAGCCACTCTACAACATCACAATTATGTGAATCCTCACCACACACTTGGTTAAATGAAGTTGATGCACGTGTAAATTCAAAAGCAGAAACAACGTCTCTTAGAATATCAGTGAACTTCAAAAGTATAGCACAAAAGACCAACTTTTCTGAGAGATGATACATGTGTCAATAATCTAATTTCTCAATTACAAAATTACAGAACAATTTTTTTCAAGGAAAACTAGAGGAATTCTGAAAAGATGGTGGCATAGTTTAAAAAAATGTAAATTCCAGATGACATTCAACATTACTTTGTATTCATTTCAGTTATATGGCATAAAAGTCAGACAATCATCTACTTTTACAAATCGATTCCCCTGATATTTCAAGTACCCACCTGGCACCAGACAGTTTACAATATTACTGACTATATTTCTCATGCTATACTTTGACATACCTGTGACTATTTTGTAACTACCAATTCGTATTTCTTATATCCTTCACCTTTTTCTCCAATACCCCCAATGTCCTCTGCTCTGACAACTATCAGTCTCTTCTCTGTATCTGTGAGTCTGTTTCTGTGTTTTTTAATAGCTCAATTTTTATTGTATTTTCCATTAGCATTTATCCCCCTTAACCCTCTTCCACCTCCACCCAGCACAATCATTGCACTGTTGTTCATGTCCATGAGTTCTTCTGCTCTTTCCTCCCATCCCCACCCCAAGAGCTGTCAGCCTGCTCTCCATCTATGAGTCTGTCTCTGTTTTGCTTGTTAGTTCAGTTTGTTCATCAGATTCCACATATGAGTGAAATCATATGGTATTTGTCTTTCTCTGACTGGCTTATTTCACTTAGTACAATGCTCACCAGGTCTATCCACTATGTGGCAAAGAGTAAAAGTTTCTTCTTTTTTATGGCTGACTAGTATTCCATTCTGTAAATATACCAGGGCTGTTTTATCCACTCATCTACTCATAGACACTTGGGCTTCTTCCAAATCTTGGCTATTATAAATAATGACACAATGAACATAGGGGTGCATATATTCTTTCAAATTAGTGTTTTGGGTTTCTTTAGATAAATTCCCAGAAGTGGTATCCCTAGGTCATAAGGCAGTTCCATTTTAATTTCTGAGGTAACTCCATACCGCTTTCTACTGTGGCTGCACCAGTCTGCATTCCCACCAACAGTGTGTGTGTTCCCTTTTTTCCACATCCTTGCCAACACTTGTTTTGTTTTTTGTGTAATTTATTGATTATAGCCATTCTGACAGGTATGAGATGATATCTTTTTGTAGTATTAATTTGCATTTCTCTGAGGATTAGTGACATTGAGCAACTTTTCATGTCTATTGGCATTCTTACAGGTGCTTCCTTGTAGGCACCTAACTGCCTTTCTCTTGCAGCTTTTAAGATTTTCTTTTTGTTTTTAACCTTTGCCATTTTGATTATGATGTGTCTTGTGTGGGACCTCTTTGGGTCCATCTTGTTTGGGACTCTCTGTGCTTCCTGGACTTGTGCGTCTTTTCCTTCAAGTCAGGGAAGTTTTCAGTTATTATCTCTTCAAATAAATTCTCGATCCCTTACTTTCTCTCTTTTTCTTTGGGAACCCCTATGATAAATGTTGTTATGCTTCATATTGTCCCAAAGTTCCCTTAAACTATCTTCATTTTTTAAAATTCTTTTTGCTAGTCCGAGTGTTTCCCCCTACTTTGTCTTCCAAATTGCTGATTCTATACTCTGCTTCATCTGACATAGTGTTTATTCCTTCTGGTATATTATTTATTTCATATATTGCATTTTTATTTCTGACTGGTCATTCTTATAGTGTCTATGTCTTTTTACATATTTTTGATCATTTTTATAATCCATACTTTGAATTCTGTATCTAATAAATTGTTTGCCTTCATTTCACTTAGCTCTTCTTCTGGAGAATTCTCTTGTTCTTTCATTTGTGGCCTGTTTCTTTGTCTTCCCTTTTTGTCTGCCTCTGTGCTTATTTCTAGCGTTAGGAAGATCTGTAAAGTCACTATGCAGACTTGTATCATATGCTGCTTGTGACTGGCCCTGGACAACCTGTTTGGAGCTATCAGCAATCCACAGATTATGGTTCCCTCTGCCGAGTCTTAGGGCATGCTGAAAGTACCAATCTGTACACTAAGACTGGGTTTTACCAGCAGCATGCCTGGGGGAGTACCAGCTAAAGTCTCAAAGCACTCAGAGATCTGCCTCTGTTTACAGGTTGCCTGTTAGGCTAGTCATTGAAAGAGCCTCTGGATATAGTCCTCAGCAGAGCTTAAGCTCCACAGGGTGAGGCTAGATGTATTTCTGCAGGTGTGACTATTGCTTCCCTTCAGAGCACTGCCCCTCTTTCCATGTGGCTTCTGCATTACAGTTAATGTCTGAGCACAGGGATCCTGACAGCTGACCCTTCAGCTCTCTCCCCAGAGCCACTAATCCCAGACTCTCCTCGTGGGGCTCTAGTCCACTCTGTTCTCTCTATGCCAGAGCCCCGGGTAAGTGGTTGCAAACAAAATGTTTACATTGGCCCTTCAAGAGGGTGGCTGCGTTTCTAGCCATCTCTTCCTGGCAGACAGAAACCCCACTGTTTTTCACAGCCAGATGTTATCTTGGGTTCTTTCCTGATTCTGCTGCTCTAGGCTGGGGAGCCCAACTTGGGTTTTAGACCCACACTTCTCAGGGGAACCCTCCCAGCCACTGGAATATCCCTTCAGAATTTCAGCTGCCACCCAGGGGAGCCCAGCCAGCCCTCTCATGTCTCCACACTTTCTACTAGTCTCAATGTTGTGATGTGGTTTCTTCTTAAGTCCTTAGTTATAAGGCTTCTCTACAGCTAGTGTTCAGTTGGTTTTTCAGGATGATTTTCCTGTAATTTATTTGTAATTCCAGTCTGGTCCTAGGGGGAGGTTAGTGAAGCTTCCACCTATTCTGACACCATCTCGGATCCTCCGGTTTATTTAGTTTGTTCACTTATTCTGTTGGTTAGATTCCACATATAAGTAAAAGTGTATGGCATTTGTCTTTCTCTGATTTATTTTACTTAGAATAATACCCTCCGGGTTCATCTGTGTTGTAGCAAATGGTAAGCTTTAATACTTTTTTGTAGTGGGGTGCTTTTTGAATCTCCCTATAAAGCAACTAGTATAGCAAAAACAAAAAATAGACAATGGATAAAACAATACTAGGTGACAAGGTATATATACCAACCCCAGAATACAAGCACTACCAACCACCATAAAATCTACATGCACTAAGGACAGTGCCAGAATCTGTGAAGGGAAGGCTAGCAAATATCCTGAGAACGAGAAAAAATTAATTTCCATTAGGTCTCACTAGGAAGCTCACAACAACAACAGAAGCCGGGAATGGACTTTTCAAGCTCCAACTGGTGAATAAGACTAAAGACGCCATCAGTTCTGATGGTGCTGAAACATTCTGCAGATCTGAGTCCTGTGAATTTTTAAAACTACAAATTGAAGTCCTCACCTAAAACAAAAGCGCTATACTGAAAATAAACTGTTTGGGGGTTGCATTTAAACTGAGCAACACAAGGACACTGGGATGAAGGGATGAGAAAGGTCCAGAGGAAAAGAGAAGGTGAGGAGCAAAGTAGTCTGAACCCACTCTCTACCACTGTGAAAATAACAGAAAGGGTATCCCGAGGCCCACGAAACTAGAGATTCTACCCTGGCCTACATCTCTCTCTAAAAAATCATGAAAACTCATTTCACTTAAACATGACAATAGAAAAAGACTACACTCAATTTCCATATAGAGTTATTATAATTAAAAATGAACTGAATCACAGAAACAATGAAAAGAAAATATAAATTAGAATTATTAAAGCTCATAAATTATGTAATTGGTAAAAAGTTTTAAAGATGGTGAAAGACACTCAGAAAAAGATTCATTTTGAAAGTGAAAAATAAACTAGAAGAAACACAAGCTGAATAAACAAAATAGATAATATCTTTAAATAAATAGAAGATGTGAATACACCAAAATGGTGAAAAAGAGTTAACAAAAAATTTGAGAGTCAAGTAGGCAGACATCAAACATATGAAGTCTGATAGGAAAAAGGGAAGCCACTGTTAATACAACCAGAACGGTTTGAGAGACACCTATATAACCTGGCAGCCAAGGAGAGTGGCCTAGAATGTGCATGCATGAATAATAACAACTTCACTGTACTAGTCAGTGGGAGCTATAGACGTCGTTGAGTGAGCGTGTGTACTGTATGGCCATCACACTCAAAATAACTGAGTAGAGCAACAAATCTGTATCAAAGTTTGCATTAAGCTTGAACATTGCTCTTTGGAAACGATACAGATGATTCAGAAGGCTGCATCTATGGGCAACTGGTGACTGGCAGCTTCATCACAACAACACGCCCACTCATGTACCATGTCTCATGCAAAGTTTTTAGCAAAACATCCATCACCCAGGTGATTCAGCCTCCTTGCAGCCCAGATTTGGTGCCCTGTAACTTCTGGCTTTTCCCAAAACTAAAATCACTTTGGAAAGGGAAGAGATTTCAGACCACTGACGAGATTCAGAAAAATATGACGAGGCAGCAGATGGCAACTGAGAGAACTGTGTGAGGTCCCAAGGTGCCTACTTTGAAGGGGATTGAGGCATCATTGTCCTGTGTACAATGTTTCTTGTATCTTATATCTTCTTCAATACATGTCTCTATTTTTCATAGTACATGGCTGGATGCTTTTTGGACAGACCTCATATGTTCACAAAACTCTAAGAATGAAACAAAGTAATACAACAGAGAAAATTTTTTAAAAATTATAATTCAAGAAAATTCTCTCCTGAAGTAATAAAACCTGAAAATATCTTGAAAAGTCACCATATAGAACAATTAAAAAAATGGTCCAATATGGGCTATCTTAAGGACATTCTAGTACAACCACTGGATTTGTATAAAAAAAGAAAAAAATTCTTTGGTCATCTAGGCAAGAAAGACAAAGTCACTTCTAAAGGAAAGTATATGTTATCATCTTTAGACTTTTCAATAGCAATGTTTTATGCACAAGGGAAGGGAAGGGAAGGCATGTAAGCTACTTAACAGATAATATGAGTCAAGATTCTGATATCCAGCCAAAATAACCTTTAAGTTCAAAACTGTCATAAACATGAAAGATTTCAGGGAATGCTGATAACCACCAGCCCTTCCTGAGGAATATACTTGATAATTAGACCTCCTAAAAAACAAGGAAGACGAGATAGGGACTGCTGATTTCTTAAAATCCTCTGCTGGTGATTCATTTTCTTCGGGGTAAGATCGAAATCATTTCCCTATCTGAACCAACCTTATCCTCTTATTTCCCAGTATACTTTTTTTCTAAAATCCTCAACAGAGGATATGCTTATTGATATCGGAAAGAGAGGAAGAGGGGAGGGAGAGAGAGAGAGAGGGACAGACAGACAGACACCAATGTAAGAGGGAAGCATTGATTGGTTGCCTCTCATACCTGCCCTGACTGGGAATTGAACCTGCAACCTTTTGGTGTACAGGATGATGCTCCAACCGAGTCACCTGGCCAGTGCATATTTCCCAGTATACTCTTTTGCATTAACTATACTCCAGCTTCTAGGAATATTGTTGTTGCCTAAAGTGTCCTGTTTTTCACATTTTTAACTACATTATTTTCTTTACCTAGATGCTTTCCTAAACTCCTACTGAGCCCTGAAAACAGACTCAGCCTTTAATGCATTTTTTTCAAAGCCATAGAAATTGTTATTTTAATTTATTTTTAGTGAACAGTAAAATTCACTTTTTTGTGTATAGTTCCATGAGCTTTGTCGAACACATTCGTCATGTAATCACCAACACCATCAAGATAATAGAACTCGACACTCGCTGATCTAGAGGTCCAGAGCACCACGCGGACAATGGCGGACATGGGTGAGGTGGACCAAGCTGAATTGCAGCATTTGGTGACAGCAGAACAGCAGAAGGCGCAGTTCACTGCACAGGTGCATCACTTCATGGATGTATGCTGGGACAAATGTGTGGATAAGCCAGGGAATCGCCTCGACTCTCACACTGAAAATTGTCTCTCCAGCTGTGTGGACCGCTTCATTGACACTACTCTCGCCATCACCAATCGGTTTGCCCAGATTGTGCAGAAAGGAGGGCAGGAGGCCATTCCCCTGGAGAGTGATGGAAGCAGCAAAGGACTTAAGCAGATCAAAGGGCCAGTGGGGGCAAACTGTCAACCCACTGTCCTGTCAACTTCAGCTAATACCAAGCATGTTGGTGCTAAAAAGTAACAGATCAAATGTTCAAAAGTGAAATTTACTTGGAATTCAGAAATTCCACATTGTACCACTAAAGTTATTCAATAAATGTGAATTCTCCAAAAAAAAAAAAAAAGATAATAGAACTCTTCCATCACCTCTGAATTCCCTCATGTTACCCTGTTATAGTCAATACTTCTTCCCACTCGCAGTACCTGGAAACCTTTTATCTGGTTCTGTCCCTACATGTTTGCCTTCTCCAAAATGTCTTATACATGGAATGATATTAATATGAAGCCTTTTGAATCTGGTTTCTAACACATATGAAATTAATCCCTAGTGTTGCATGTAGCAGTATTCTATCCACTTTTATTGCTACATCACATTCTATTTGTGGATGTACCACACTTTATCTATTTTCCAGAGGAAGGGTATTTGGGTTCTTCCCAGATTTTTGAAATTATGAATAACTCATCTATAAACTTTCATGAACAGGTTTTTTTTAAAGATCTTATTAATTTTTTTAGAGAGAGGAGAAAGTAGGGAGAATGCAAGGGAGAGAAACACTGATGTGCAAGAGAAACATGCCTTTTCATGCCCCCAGCCAGGGACCTGGCCTGCAACCCAGGCCTGTGCTCTGACCAGGAATAAAACTGGAGACCTTTCAGTTTGCAGGGTGACACGCAACCCACGGAGCCACACTGGTAAGAGTCAGGTTTTGGGGGATTTTTTAAGCATAATTTTCTTAGAGGAAGTCAGAGTGGTTTAATATCTAGCTCATAACACCTGCTTATCCTTTCAGTATTTGTAAGGTCTACAATGATGATCTCTTTTTTCAAATCCCTGACATTGGTAATTTGTATTTTCTCTTTTTCTCTCGAGCAAAGTAGATAGAGGTATATCAATTTTATTGCTTCCCAACCCCCAAGAACCAGCCTTTTATTTTTTTATTGTTTTTTCTGCTTAATTGTTAATTTCATTACTTGATGACCTTAACTGTTACTTCATTCTTCTGTTTACTTTGGGATTTATTTGCCCTCCTTCCCTAGTTTTTAAAAATAAAAACTTAGATGTTCTTTCTTTAATTTAGGTCTTTCATGCTGTCAATTTTCCTCTAAGCAGTGTTGTGGATGTATCCCACAATGCTTAACATGTTGTGTTTTCATTTTCATTCAATTCAAAATATTTTCTAATTTTCCTTGTAAGTTCTTTTTTTT